>CM019173.2:1500439-1623311 GCA_009739505.2 Apolygus lucorum | reverse complement strand
ATATATATATTATATATATATATATATATATATATATACAACTTAAAGACGATAAGTGCTCTCTTTTTTCCAGAGCACAATAGGTGCTCCCAATTTCCAAAAACAAGGAGCACTTATTGTTCTCTGGGTGAATTGCCTAGGAGCACCTATTGTTCTCTCCGTGTATTTCGTGAATCCGTGTGAAGGAGCACTTATCGTCTTTAAGTTGTATACATTTTGAAATAATATCCATGCAGTAATTAACATTCAATTTAGTGTAAGTTATGTGGGTTTCGGCAGTTTCTTAGGGCAACTTAATAAAGCCTAATGTTTGGTTCTTAGATATTATATAATATTGAAAATATATGCCAAGAAGATGGAATGTATACATGAATATGCTGACCGAATGGGCGTAGTACGTAGATTCCCGTGCAACAACATAATGTTATCCATTCTGTTTGGAGCTTTCGTTTGGACTTGATGTTTGAAACAACTTAACTTTTCATGTATTCAACATACTCTATTCCATACTGCATAGTGCTAAGATTTGGAATACTGTAAGAAACATCTGCCAAGAGGGCGGGCTGTATAATACCTTGGTATCCTCATGGTCAAAGTGGGTGTAGCACATAGGTTACCTATACATCAACAAAATTTTTTTCATGTTTCTGGAGATGAAAATTGGGGCGAGTGTCGAAAACAACAGCCAAGACGGTGGGCTGTAGGGTAGGTGTTCACCAGTTACGCCGTGTATTACAATTTTTTAGCAATCTTGGTTTACTATTTTCAATAATGAACCTTTGGAGTCAACCGAGAAAACAAGTTGAGCCCCTCTCAAAATTTGTTGGTTTAAGTTTCGAGGTACATACGTACAATCCGAAAATCGAACAAACATTTTTTCCTCCGTCCGCCGTCACCCGTAGGCCGTAGGCGTAATGCATTTTGATTAAATTTAATATATGGACTCCATTTTGGGTGTAGTTTTGCCCCGAAGCTTTTGGTTAGTGACAGTCACTTCTAAGGGGTGAAAAATAGGAGCTGAAATTGAGTCGAATGAGACCATCCATAGCTTTGTCGGACCTACCGTTCGCTCCCCAAGAGAACTTAAGGGTTGTACTTACGATAAATCGAAAACACAAAAAATGAGAATCGCAAAAGAGCAAATAAAATTTTAACCAAAATGCGTCAAATGCGATCGTTGTTCGTTTCTTCGAGTTGTACTCACTTGAATCTCGCTATTGAAGAATTTCTCGTTGGAATTTTTACGGTTCTACTTCCTTGCCTTATTAAATGGTGAGAAGGAGAAACTTGTTATTGAATTTTTGCGTTTTTGGGGGACGAATTAAGCAGAATGGATTATTAAGGTGAAGAATGCCGCCTGCAGAACTTTTTACGAACGTATTGCTAGCAAAATGTTGCACTAAACGGCCGCTATTTTTCGATTAGCACAAAAAATTCAAACTTCCACGATTCCACTAGAAGTAAGTATTACATTTGGGAAGACCATTGGAATTCAGAAAGAAAAAATTGACCACCCCCACCCCCCCCCCCTCAAAATTTGGTAGGTACCTAAGTAGTTTAGGTACGTTGCTAGATATCAACTTATCAGTGTGAGAATAGCGAAAATGAATCAAAAAACAAACCATAATTGTTCAGGAAGGTCTGAAAACGTAAAATGCGAGTGAAAATTTTGATTTTGGAGCTTTTTTTAACCTTGAAAAGTAAAAACAATACTTCCGCTACCTTGAAAGACTCGGAAGCAATAAAAGAAGCGATTAGAAGGTGGAAAGGAACGGATTTTCTTAAATCTTGCCGAAAACATTAAATTAAACCCAGGAAATTTGATCAGTGTTTTATTATTTTGATTCCAGTACCATAACTAGGTTCTGTGATCACTTTCATTTGACATACATTGTGAAGGCAACAATGACATTTTTTTCATTGAACAATCCGACTAATTCCGGTTTATCATTAGAGAAACAACTGTAGTGACCAACATGATTCATCAGGTTGAAATTTAAAGAAACCGTTAGAGAGAGCATTAAATTTCCTTTCTCTCCGATGATAAACTTTTTGATGGACAAACTATATTCCTGAACATAGAATGTTCACGAGAATGGAAACTTCTTTTTTTATCCAATGTTTCTGGGTTGTTCTTTATTCACCTACTCGAATTCCCCAAGATCTGAGCTGCGAATCAAAGGATTACTACCGTTCAAGGCGAAATTGTCCTAGCGCTACATTCGTACGAAGTTCTGCGGACAGTATTCTCCACTGTCCGCATTCTTCATTCGTCACCCCAAAAAAGGCTGCTCGAACAGTTTTTAGCACTTTTCTACAGTTTTTTCAAGTTTTGTATCAACTACCTACCTCTTGCAAGATTACCTACCCAGGTACTGTAATCATGAATACACTTGATTCGTAATTTACTACCCCCAAAATGGTCGACTTGGACAGTTTTTTCAAGTTTTGTATCAACTACCTACCTCTTGCAAGAGTACCTACGTAGGTACTGTAATCATGAATACACTCGATTCGTAATTTACTACTTACCCCAAAATGGTCTACTTGGACAGTTTTTTCCAGTTTTGTATCAACTACCTACCTCTTGCAAGAGTACCTACGTAGGTACTGTAATAAGGAATACACTTGATTCGTAATTTACTTCCCCCAAAAAAGTCTACATGGAGAGTTTTTCCTAGTTTTTTATCAACTACCTACCTCTTGCAAGATTACCTACGTAGGTACTGTTGTTAGGAATACACTTGATTCGTAATTTACTACCCCCAAAATGGTCGACTTGGACAGTTTTTTCAAGTTTTGTATCAACTACCTACCTCTTGCAAGAGTACCTACGTAGGTACTGTAATAAGGAATACACTTGATTCGTAATTTACTTCCCCCGAAAAAGTCTACATGGAGAGTTTTTCCTATTTTTTTATCAACTACCTACCTCTTGCAAGATTACCTACGTAGGTACTGTAATCATGAATACACTTTATTCGTAATTTACTTCCCCCAAAACGGTCTACTTGGACAGTTTTTTCCAGTTTTGTATCAACTACCTACCTCTTGCAAGATTACCTACGTAGGTACTGTTATTAGGAATACACTTGATTCGTAATTTACTACCCCCAAAATGGTCGACTTGGACAGTTTTTTCAAGTTTTGTATCAACTACCTACCTCTTGCAAGATTACCTACGTAGGTACTGTAATCATGAATACACTTGATTCGTAATTTACTACCCCCAAAATGGTCGACTTGGACAGTTTTTTCAAGTTTTGTATCAACTACCTACCTCTTGCAAGATTACCTACGTAGGTACTGTAATCATGAATACATTTGATTCGTAATTTACTACCCCCAAAATGGTCGACTTGGACAGTTTTTTCAAGTTTTGTATCAACAACCTACCTCTTGCAAGACTACCTACGTAGGTACCTACTGTAATCATGAATACACTTTATTCGTAATTTACTTCCCCCAAAATGGTCTACTTGGACAGTTTTTTCAAGTTTTGTATCAACTACCTACCTCTTGCAAGATTACAAACTGTAATCATGAATACACTTTATTCGTAATTTACTTCCCCCAAAATGGTCTACTTGGACAGTTTTTCCCAGTTTTGTATCAACTACCTACCTCTGCCAAAATTACCTACGTAGGTACTGTATTCACAAATACACTTGATTCGTAATTTACTTCCCCCAAAACGGTCTACTTGGACAGTTTTTTCAAGTTTTGTATCAACAACCTACCTCTTGCAAGACTACCTACGTAGGTACCTACTGTAATCATGAATACACTTTATTCGTAATTTACTTCCCCCAAAACGGTCTACTTGGACAGTTTTTTCAAGTTTTGTATCAACTACCTACCTCTTGCAAGAGTACCTACGTAGGTACTGTAATCATGAATACACTTTATTCGTAATTTACTTCCCCCAAAATGGTCTACTTGGACAGTTTTTCCCAGTTTTGTATCAACTACCTACCTCTTGCAAGAGTACCTACGTAGGTACTGTAATCATGAATACACTTTATTCGTAATTTACTTCCCCCAAAATGGTCTACTTGGACAGTTTTTCCCAGTTTTGTATCAACTACCTACCTCTTGCAAGAGTACCTACGTAGGTACTGTAATCATGAATACACTTTATTCGTAATTTACTTCCCCCAATATGGTCTACTTGGACAGTTTTTCCCAGTTTTGTATCAACTACCTACCTCTTGCAAGAGTACCTACGTAGGTACTGTAATCATGAATACACTTTATTCGTAATTTACTTCCCCCAATATGGTCTACTTGGACAGTTTTTTCCCAGTTTTGTATCAACTACCTACCTCTTGCAAGAGTACCTACGTAGGTACTGTAATCATGAATACACTTGATTCGTAATTTACTTCCCCCAAAATGGTCTACTTGGACAGTTTTTTCCAGTTTTGTATCAACTACCTACCTCTTGCAAGAGTACCTACGTAGGTACTGTAATCATGAATACACTTTATTCGTAATTTACTTCCCCCAAAATGGTCTACTTGGACAGTTTTTCCCAGTTTTGTATCAACTACCTACCTCTTGCAAGAGTACCTACGTAGGTACTGTAATTAGGAATACACTTCATTCGTAATTTACAACCATCAAAATGGTCTACTTGGACAGTTTTTTCAAGTTTTGTATCAACTACCTACCTCTTGCAAGAGTAGGTACCTACGTAGGTACTGTAATCATGAATACACTTTATTCGTAATTTACTTCCCCCAAAACGGTCTACTTGGACAGTTTTTTCCAGTTTTGTATCAACTACCTACCTCTTGCAAGAGTACCTACGTAGGTACTGTAATCATGAATACACTTTATTCGTAATTTACTTCCCCCAAAACGGTCTACTTGGACAGTTTTTTCCAGTTTTGTATCAACTACCTACCTCTTGCAAGAGTACCTACGTAGGTAGTGTAATCATGAATACACTTTATTCGTAATTTACTTCCCCCAATATGGTCTACTTGGACAGTTTTTTCCCAGTTTTGTATCAACTACCTACCTCTTGCAAGAGTACCTACGTAGGTACTGTAATCATGAATACACTTTATTCGTAATTTACTTCCCCCAAAATGGTCTACTTGGACAGTTTTTCCCAGTTTTGTATCAACTACCTACCTCTTGCAAGAGTACCTACGTAGGTACTGTAATCATGAATACACTTTATTCGTAATTTACTTCCCCCAAAACGGTCTACTTGGACAGTTTTTTCCAGTTTTGTATCAACTACCTACCTCTTGCAAGAGTACCTACGTAGGTAGTGTAATCATGAATACACTTTATTCGTAATTTACTTCCCCCAATATGGTCTACTTGGACAGTTTTTCCCAGTTTTGTATCAACTACCTACCTCTTGCAAGAGTACCTACGTAGGTACTGTAATCATGAATACACTTTATTCGTAATTTACTTCCCCCAAAATGGTCTACTTGGACAGTTTTTCCCAGTTTTGTATCAACTACCTACCTCTTGCAAGAGTACCTACGTAGGTACTGTAATCATGAATACACTTTATTCGTAATTTACTTCCCCCAAAATGGTCTACTTGGACAGTTTTTCCCAGTTTTGTATCAACTACCTACCTCTTGCAAGAGTACCTACGTAGGTACTGTAATCATGAATACACTTTATTCGTAATTTACTTCCCCCAAAACGGTCTACTTGGACAGTTTTTTTCAGTTTTGTATCAACTACCTACCTCTTGCAAGATTACCTACGTAGGTACTGTAATTAGGAATACACTTTATTCGTAATTTACAACCATCAAAATGGTCTACTTGGACAGTTTTTTCAAGTTTTGTATCAACTACCTACCTCTTGCAAGAGTACCTACGTAGGTACTGTAATCATGAATACACTTTATTCGTAATTTACTTCCCCCAAAACGGTCTACTTGGACAGTTTTTTCCAGTTTTGTATCAACTACCTACCTCTTGCAAGAGTACCTACGTAGGTACTGTAATCATGAATACACTTTATTCGTAATTTACTTCCCCCAAAATGGTCTACTTGGACAGTTTTTCCCAGTTTTGTATCAACTACCTACCTCTTGCAAGAGTACCTACGTAGGTACTGTAATTAGGAATACACTTTATTCGTAATTTACAACCATCAAAATGGTCTACTTGGACAGTTTTTCCCAGTTTTGTATCAACTACCTACCTCTTGCAAGAGTACCTACGTAGGTACTGTAATCATGAATACACTTTATTCGTAATTTACTTCCCCCAAAACGGTCTACTTGGACAGTTTTTTCAAGTTTTGTATCAACTACCTACCTCTGCCAAAATTACCTACGTAGGTACTGTATTCACAAATACACTTGATTCGTAGTTTACTTCCCCCAAAATGGTCTACTTGGACAGTTTTTTCAAGTTTTGTATCAACAACCTACCTCTTGCAAGACTACCTACGTAGGTACCTACTGTAATCATGAATACACTTTATTCGTAATTTACTTCCCCCAAAACGGTCTACTTGGACAGTTTTTTCCAGTTTTGTATCAACTACCTACCTCTTGCAAGAGTACCTACGTAGGTACTGTAATCATGAATACACTTTATTCGTAATTTACTTCCCCCAAAATGGTCTACTTGGACAGTTTTTCCCAGTTTTGTATCAACTACCTACCTCTTGCAAGAGTACCTACGTAGGTACTGTAATTAGGAATACACTTCATTCGTAATTTACAACCATCAAAATGGTCTACATGGACAGTTTTTTCAAGTTTTGTATCAACTACCTACCTCTTGCAAGAGTACCTACGTAGGTACCGTAATCTTGAATACACTTGATTCGTAATTTACTACCCCCAAAATGGTCTACTTGGACAGTTTTTTCAAGTTTTGTATCAACTACCTACCTCTTGCAAGAGTACCTACGTAGGTACTGTAATCTTGAATACACTTTATTCGTAATTTACTTTCCCCAAAATGGTCTACTTGGACAGTTTTTTCCCAGTTTTGTATCAACTACCTACCTCTTGCAAGAGTACCTACGTAGGTACTGTAATCTTGAATACACTTTATTCGTAATTTACTACCCCCAAAATGGTCTACTTGGACAGTTTTTTCCCAGTTTTGTATCAACTACCTACCTCTTGCAAGATTACCTACGTAGGTACTGTAATCTTGAATACACTTGATTCGTAATTTACTACCCCCAAAATGGTCTACTTGGACAGTTTTTCCCAGTTTTGTATCAACTACCTACCTCTTGCAAGATTACCTACGTAGGTACTGTAATCTTGAATACACTTGATTCGTAATTTACTACCCCCAAAATGGTCTACTTGGACAGTTTTTTCCCAGTTTTGTATCAACTACCTACCTCTTGCAAGAGTACCTACGTAGGTACTGTAATCTTGAATACACTTTATTCGTAATTTACTTCCCCCAAAACGGTCTACTTGGACAGTTTTTTCCAGTTTTGTATCAACTACCTACCTCTTGCAAGAGTACCTACGTAGGTACTGTAATCATGAATACACTTTATTCGTAATTTACTTCCCCCAAAATGGTCTACTTGGACAGTTTTTCCCAGTTTTGTATCAACTACCTACCTCTTGCAAGAGTACCTACGTAGGTACTGTAATTAGGAATACACTTCATTCGTAATTTACAACCATCAAAATGGTCTACATGGACAGTTTTTTCAAGTTTTGTATCAACTACCTACCTCTTGCAAGAGTACCTACGTAGGTACCGTAATCTTGAATACACTTGATTCGTAATTTACTACCCCCAAAATGGTCTACTTGGACAGTTTTTTCAAGTTTTGTATCAACTACCTACCTCTTGCAAGAGTACCTACGTAGGTACTGTAATCTTGAATACACTTTATTCGTAATTTACTTTCCCCAAAATGGTCTACTTGGACAGTTTTTCCCAGTTTTGTATCAACTACCTACCTCTTGCAAGAGTACCTACGTAGGTACTGTAATCTTGAATACACTTTATTCGTAATTTACTACCCCCAAAATGGTCTACTTGGACAGTTTTTCCCAGTTTTGTATCAACTACCTACCTCTTGCAAGATTACCTACGTAGGTACTGTAATCTTGAATACACTTGATTCGTAATTTACTACCCCCAAAATGGTCTACTTGGACAGTTTTTCCCAGTTTTGTATCAACTACCTACCTCTTGCAAGATTACCTACGTAGGTACTGTAATCTTGAATACACTTGATTCGTAATTTACTACCCCCAAAATGGTCTACTTGGACAGTTTTTCCCAGTTTTGTATCAACTACCTACCTCTTGCAAGAGTACCTACGTAGGTACTGTAATCTTGAATACACTTTATTCGTAATTTACTTCCCCCAAAACGGTCTACTTGGACAGTTTTTTCCAGTTTTGTATCAACTACCTACCTCTTGCAAGATTACCTACGTAGGTACTGTAATCACGAATACACTTGATTCGTAATTTACTTCCCCCAAAATGGTCTACTTGGACAGTTTTTCCCAGTTTTGTATCAACTACCTACCTCTTGCAAGAGTACCTACGTAGGTACTGTAATCATGAATACACTTTATTCGTAATTTACTTCCCCCAAAACGGTCTACTTGGACAGTTTTTTCCAGTTTTGTATCAACTACCTACCTCTTGCAAGAGTACCTACGTAGGTACTGTAATCATGAATACTTTTTATTCGTAATTTACTTCCCCCAAAATGGTCTACTTGGACAGTTTTTCCCAGTTTTGTATCAACTACCTACCTCTTGCAAGAGTACCTACGTAGGTACTGTAATCATGAATACACTTTATTCGTAATTTACTTCCCCCAAAACGGTCTACTTGGACAGTTTTTTCCAGTTTTGTATCAACTACCTACCTCTTGCAAGAGTACCTACGTAGGTACTGTAATCATGAATACACTTTATTCGTAATTTACTTCCCCCAAAACGGTCTACTTGGACAGTTTTTTTTCAGTTTTGTATCAACTACCTACCTCTTGCAAGATTACCTACGTAGGTACTGTAATTAGGAATACACTGTATTCGTAATTTACAACCATCAAAATGGTCTACTTGGACAGTTTTTTCAAGTTTTGTATCAACTACCTACCTCTTGCAAGAGTACCTACGTAGGTACCGTAATCTGGAATACACTTGATTCGTAATTTACTACCCCCAAAAAGTCTTCGGTACCTACGGTTGGTAGGGAGGGATCTATACAGAAGGGTGATCTATACAGAAAATAATAAACCTTGGGGCATCGATTTCCAATCCCCCGTTGATACCAAATCATGTGGGAACTAAGGAGAAAGAGTGCTAAAGAACAGGTATCGCTTGTTTCAGAAAACCTGAATTTTCTGAACAATTTTGGTGAAAAGTTCAATGATTGTGAGGATTAGCGTATAGAGTCCCCAATGAAAATCATGACCGCTGGATTCAATGGAAAGATTTGGAGGATGGCCCTCTATGTATTGGTAGATGGACTTCTACGAATTAGAAAACCCCCTTTACGATTCGGAAGATTGTCCCCTGGGAATTGGAGGATGGACCACTACGAATTGGAGTATGCCCCACATGGTTTGGGAGATAGTCCTCTACGAATTGAAGGATACGGATTATGATACTATGTAAGTAGGATTTCTTTATGAATTGGAAGATGGTCACATATGAATTGGAGGATGGCCCCCTACGAATTGGAACATGGACTCCTACGGATTAGAAGACCCCCTTTATGATTCGGAAGATGGTCCCCCGGGAATTTATGGGATGGACCACTACGTATTGGAGGATGCCCAATTTGAAATGGAGGATGGCCCCCTACGAATTGTAACATGGGTTCCTACGAATTAGAAGACCCCCTTTATGATTCGGAAGATGGTCCCCCGAGAATTGGAGGATGGACCACTACGAATTGGAGTATGTCCCATAGGGTTTGGGAGATAGTCCCCTACGAATTGAAGAATAGAAATTATGATGTTATGTAAGTAGGATTTCTGAATTGGAAGATGGTCCCATATGAATTGGAGGATGGTCACCTAGGAATTGAAGGATGACCATTATGAATTGGAAGATGGTCCCCTACGAATTAGACGATCCCCTTTATGAATTCGAAGGTGGTCCCCTGGGAATTGGAGGATGGACCACTACGAATTGGAGAATTCCCTTCATAAATTGGTAGATGGTGCTCTGGGAATCGAAGGATGTCCTTAATGAATTGAAAGATGGTCCCCCATGTATTGGAATTGGAGGATTCCCAATTTGAAATGGAGGAAGGCCCCCTACGAATGGGCTACTACGAATTAGAAAACCCCCTCTATGATTCGGAAGATGGTCCCCAGGGAATTGGAGGAAGGACCACTGCGAATTGGAGTATGCCCCATATGTTTTGGGGGAGTCCCCTACGAATTGAAGAATACAAATTATGATATTATTTAAGTAGGATTTCTGAATTGGAAAGTGGTCCCATATGAAAATCACCTAGGAATAGAAGGATGACCATTATGAAGTGGAAGATGGTCCCCTACGAATAGAAGATGTACGAATGTACGAATTTATGAATGAATCATTTTTCTCATTGATGATCAATAGACGCTAGGTTTACTAAAATCCATGCAAGGAGCATATTTATTTGTGACACAATAAATGCTCCTCAATTTTTCAGCAGTTGAGACAAAAGGTGCTCCTAATTGAGGAGCACTATTTGTCCTCTGGGTGTATACCCAGACACAATAAGTGCTCGCACCTCGATGAAAAGTGCTCCTGTTGAAGCTTATGGGAAAGAGCACTTATCGTGTTCATTACATATATATATATATATATATATATATATATATATATATATATATATATATATATATATATCTCTCTCTCTCTCTCTCTCTATCTCTCTCTCTCTCTCTCTCTCTCTCTCTCTCTCTCTCTCTCCTCTCTCTCTCTCTTCTCTCTCCTCTCTCTCTCTCTCTCCTCTCTCTCTCTCTCTCTCTATCTCTCTCTCTCTCTCTCTCTCTCTCTCTCTCTCTCTCTCTCTCTCTCTCTCTCTCTCTCTCTCTTCTCTCTCTCTCTCTCTCTCTCTCTCCTCTCCCTCACCCACCGAGTGTGAATCGCAAAAGAGGCCTAATCTCCGTTCAAATTAGAGCTGACCGAAATGCGATCAATGGTTGGTGATTTTGATTTTTTTTTGAATTTTTTTTTCTATTTTTTTTCTTTTTTTTTTTTTCTTCATATTGGATGGTTGGTGATTTTGTAGACGAGTGATCTATATAGAAAAATAATAAACCATTGTGTAATAATTTGCAGCGTTTTCCTGAAAAGTTAATGGTGTGGGATAGATGAAAATCGGGTTGATTTCGAAAAATAAGTCTCCTGTTATTTTTGAGAGACAATCAAAATTTATGATTTCAAAAAATAACCGGGAAAACGGACCTCTTCAACGTGAAGCAGGAACGCTAGCTGATTGGGCTGTTTGGATCGCCATTTCCTCCCAGGGTTGCCTGTTGGTATGACGAAAGTGAGGAAAGTTATCAAACAAAAACAGGGGAAACCTAATTTTCCCCCATCTTGCTTTTTCTATTTTTTTGCTGCAGTTTTTCGATTTCGAACTTTACTGGTTTTGTGAAATGTTGCATCTGAGGACTATGGATTTCACGATCTCAGCGCTTCAAGTGGCCGTAAATTAACTATTCCGGGATGACGTCATCCTCCCAGTTTTTTCAAACGTTCATGTTTTCTGCACTGTTTTGTTTATTCGTAAATTAGGAAGTACGGGCTGAAGTATGGGTTGTTTGCCGTAGGAGGTTTTTCGAGGTGTTGAATCAGATTTTGGGGTCAAAAATAGGAAATTCCGACATGGTGAAATTCCTCATTCTGAATCATTTACTGTGTCTGCAAGAAACCACAATGGGACCTAGAAATTGAGCCACAATCGATCGTATTTGTCAAGTTCATACCTCCATTTGGCTTCCTTGCTCTTGTCAGACACAGAGCCAGACGTCAAGAGGTGAAGTCGGACCATTTCGGAAATGGTCGACGTGTCCAGTTGCAACTGAGCGAGAGGGACTCCGTGGTGTTTCCTCACCCACATATCAGTTCGGGCGGCAAGAGCCGACAACTTGTTCCATTCAGTGTTGCGGCGATCAGGTATCAAATAGGCTATGAAGGAAAACAACAGAATTATAACATTCCCGTATCTTTGACTTTGCTGAGGAACATTGAGAATTTCACATTTCAAACAGAAATAATCAGGAACGTTGAATAACTTACGATTAACTTTCAAGTCAGTCTGCTTGATTTCTTCCAGCTCTCCTTCAAGCAGCCCGAAGATTCGGCATAACAAGAGCTGCAGAAGATCACTAAGCGGACCTGAAACGAGAAGACAACAAATACAATGAATCTAGAAATGTCGAAGGAGTCAATTCGTTGCGCCATCATCTAAAAAGGCAATGTAAATGCATACTATTCCGACCAATGGGGTTATTCGACCTCATGGAGTTGTATGACCCAAGCTGTGTAGGTAATGGAGGGTTGGGTGAAGTTAAGGTTGGTACCGTAAAACCGTCAAACTTTACCCCAAGATTTACTCCAAAACATTTCCAAATACAATTTCTCCCACTCGAAATGGGTTAAATTGATTTTTTTTATTAAGTGAATTGACCTTCAGGGCTTCCTGAACATTTTGAGTGGTCGAGCTCATTGATCAGATAATTGTAACCCCCAGATTTAATTGTTTAAATGTTAGAATAAAGTTACCTACGAGTGCGTCTATCTTTACTCCACTCTGAAACATATTGTTTAGTAATGCATGCATTCCAGGGGACGTCCCATTGGATAAGCATTAGATCAGTTTGACCAGTTGTTAAGTGATGAAACTGTTTCACTCGATGTAATTTATTTATTACTTTAGGCAAGAAATACTGACTCCCCCCCCCCTCAGCCTTATCCACCATAACATTTCTAGCGGCATGGGAGCCTCGAATCTGAGGAGCATTTTAAAATCCATGATCTACGATACCCAACATGCGAATTCGAGTTCACCCCCCCCCCCACCACTTCCCCAACGCCAACAATGGTGCCAGTCTGGCACCAAAGCGGAAATACGTCGTAACATTGAACTTTCATCTGTTAGTTTTGGTTGGCAGTCCGTCGAAGTTCACATCCGTATTCAAGGCGAAACACAAAAAAAAAAAAAAAAAAAAAAAAAAAAAAAAAACCACGAAATAAGCGGTTTATGGCATCATGGCACTATGTCCTGGCACCATGGTGGCACCACTATTAGTTCCATGGTGGTACAGAGAAAAATTCATGAAAATCCGGAGGTATATTGAGAATTTTCCTCAATTTCAAAGCTTGGGTACAATTAGTAAGAAGTAAAGGAACCGAAATATTGAAAAATTGGATATTTTGTGAATATTATCCCCCACTCACCCCCTCCCCTTGCGAATTTTGGTACTCGGGTAAAATCATGTACAACTCGGAAGTTATTTGAGTCAAACAAAAAAAAGAAACACGCAAATCGGTTGGAAATTGAGGCCTGGGCAGAGTTTACAAGATTACCCCCGCAAACGCACGTTTTTTAAGCATTAACCCCCCCTTTCCCCCCCTTAAAAAGCAAAATTCAAAATTCCGGCGCCGTAGTGCACAACTAGATAGTATTCCGCGTCGAAAAAAATAAGAACCACGAAAATCGGTTGAGAACTAAGGCCTGTGCAAACGACACAAGATTATGCCCAAAAACGCATGTTTTTCGAGCATTAACCCCCCCTTTCCCCCCTTAAAAGGCAAAATTCGAAATTCCGGCGACGTAGTGCACAACTAGATAGTTTTCCGCGACGAACAAAAAAAGAACCAGGAAAATCGGTTGAGAACTAAGGCCTGTGCAGACGACACAAGATTTTGTTACACACACACACACAGACATACACCTATTGTTTTTTTTCGCGGATTTGGATTCAGAATGGTCTAAAACGGATTACTGTGTGGTTATTTTTTTTTTCTGTTGAGTGTTGTCCAACTTTACCCCAGATCGATCGCATAAGGACGCCCAAGTCTTACTGTGGGACGTCCTAAAAACTCACGGTTATCGCTACAGAAACGGGCAGTGGTGCAATGTTACTAGTCGGGATTGAATTCATTACCCCAGAAATACTTGATAATATCAAGTATTCATAATATAATTATAAAATATATTCTGAAAAATTGAACTTTTTAGCTTGAAAAATACAAGTTATATAGTTAAAAAAATATAAATTCCAATGATCATTTATTTCAACGAATTTGCTAGAAATGCAATATTTCTGGTTAAGAGATCACAATTTCAGTCTTCCAGTATAGACAGACTTATGTTGGTAATCGAGCAAAACTTTCTACAAGTAAAGAAATATTAAAGGAAAATAAACGATAAACGAATGACAACAAAATCACAGAAAAAGTCTGTTTCACATTCGATAACTTTCAAATGAATTGCAATGGTAAATTTCAAAGTTAACCCACGAGTAAATAATATGGTAAATCACAACTTATGAGACCAAAGCACGTTTATGTTCACATCATTGTTGTAAAGTTTCGGTAGGGGCGCGTACCAAGCTTTTTCTCATTTCTTCTCCCCATCTCTAACTTCTGACATGAGATACACTAGAAACCTTACATTCAACACTGCGAAAATTATAAAACTCAAATATTTTTCGAGATTAAATAAGAAAAACATGAGTGAGGCTACCTTTATCCCAACCTTTATAGTGGAGTAAAGATACCTGGTTTTTGGAGTAAAGTTACCATCAAATTTTTGGTAATCACGGGCATAACTAAGAAAACACTTTTTTGAGAATTTGATTAGTGTATTTTGTTCAAAATAAGATATTGAAAGTGATATGATGAGGGCTTGCCTGGTAAATCCACTCCAAACACCTGATATGGAAGAAATTTTGGAGCACGAGAAACAGGACAAAAACAGCTGAACAGGAAACTATGACTGATAACAGCTGATAACATGGATAAAGGCGCCATCGCAAGCCACATTGATTCTCTGGGATGTGGAGAATAACGAAAACACAATAGCTAACTTTTATCTAAGTCCTACCACGCTTACGTCACAATTGAAGATTCTCACTTTTTGGGGTAAAGTTACCCTGGTGGGGTAAAGTTTGACGGTTTTACGGTACGCTTAAGGTGAGTTCACAAGCGTCCGACTCTCCGTTCTGCCCGCTGATTGGCCAAGAACAGACGGAAAGAGCCAATCAGCGGGCAGAACGCAGAGAGTCGGACGCTTGTGAACCCAGCGTTAAGGGCCCTAGGGCCGAGTGAACCCTCTTCCGTTGCCTCTCGATCACCATAATGAGGAATTTCACCATGTCGGAATTTCCTATTTTTGACCCCAAAATCGGATTCAGCACCTCGAAAAACCTCCTAAGGCAAACTTTCAGCCCGAACTTCCTAATTTACAAATAAACAAACAGTGTAGAAAATAAGAATTTTTAAAAAACCGGGAAAATGACGTCATCCTGGAATAGTTCATTTATGGCCGCTTGAAGCGCTGAGATCGAGAAATCTATAGTCCCCAGATGCAAAATTTCACGAAACAGTAAAGTTCGAAATCGAAAAACTGAAGAAAAAAATAGAAAAAGCAAGATGGGGAAAATTAGGTTTCCCCTGTTTTTGTTTGATAACTTTTCTCTTGAAAAACACGATTTCGTCGTCCCAATGGGCAACACTGGGAGGAGACGGCGATCCGAACAGCCCAATTAGCGAGCGTTCCCGCTTCACTTCCGTTTTCCCGGTTAGTTTTGAAATCAACAATTTTGATTGTCTCCCAAAAATAACAGGAGACTTATTTTCCGAAATCAGCCCGATTTTCATCTGTCCCACACCATCAACTATTCAGGAAAAATGCAAACAGAATTCGGTGAAATTCCTCATTATGGGGAAGATGATCTGGTTTCTCGTTTTTTGGTATCCTTTTCATGAACTATTTCGGTGAATGGCGTTTTCTTGCATTTTGCGAGTACATAATATGATTGCATTTTTAAAACGCACTTTTAAAATTATTAGTTTTTTACAACTACGTTACTTCCTAGTCTAGCAAGTTAACGGAAGCATTGTTATCATTTTTCATTTTTCAAGGTTGACAAATAATGTCCTTCCTACTTAAAAATAAATTTTCCTATGAAAAATAATAATTGCCTTCCTGAACAATTTTGGTTCTGTGTGTCTGTCAGTCACGAAATCCTAGTAACGGGCAGAACTATTGGAAGTAACTGAACGATTTCAATGACATTTTCAGGGATTCTGCGAGTTGGGGTGTAGAATGGCCCCTTATGAGGGTATTGCAAGGTACTTAGATGTTGATGTTCTGAGATTAACTACTATGCATCGGATCATCTATACAGTCGGTTTAGGGATACGAGGAAGCTATGTGCCACACCCACATGACAGACTTATTTACTGAAATGATTCCGAAAGTTGAAAAACGGTTGAGTGAATTGGAATTCGATCTAGTTCCCCAATGAAGGTCCTCAAATAACACACTTTCTGCTCTCGACTCTCCAATGGGGTCTTATGACTTAAAAATTAAAAAAAAAAGTAAAAAATTAAAAAAACATTTTCTCTGACATATCACCACATAGTCGAAAAAGAAAATAACCATCAATTTGAAATTTGGTACAGCAAATTAATATTTACGGTCCAGACCGTAAGTTTGGAACTCAGCAGGGGTGTTGGCTATGTAAAAACGCTGCCAATTATTACACAATGGTTTATTATTTTTCTATATTGATCACTCGTCTGCAAAGCCACCAACCATCCAACATGAAGAAAAACATCGATCGCGTTTGGGTCAGCTAAAATTTGAACGGAGATTAGGCCTCTTTTGCGATTCACACTCGTGTTTCTGATTTATCATACGTCCAGCCCTTAAATTCTCGTAGGGAGCGAACGATTTGTCCTACAGAGCTCCGCGTGGTCTCAAAAAATTCTATAGAATCTTAAATTGAATGAAAGACAATACCTTTATATCAAAATTTTTTGAGTTAAGGCGTTTTCAAAATTTCAAAATTCATTTTTGAACCCTTAGAAGTGACCTACATCAACCAAAATCTTCGGGGCACAACTAGACCCCAAATGGAGCCTACATACCAAATTTCATCAAAATCGGTCAATGCTAAGTGGCAAAAGTGCCGCGTACGGCGTACGGACGGCCAAATTTTTATTCGATTTTTGGATTCTACGTACCTTGAAACGTAAACCATCAAATTTTGAGGGGGTGTTAAAAAAAAATTTTCTTGGTCGATTCCAAAGGTTCATTATTGAAAATAATAAACCACAAGCTGAAGTTTCCTGTCAATGGGGTATTTCACTCAATTAAAAAAAAAAAAAAAAAAAAAAAAAAATTCAGAAGAGTATGGCTCAGGAATAACGGTAACTGGGTCTGTTCGTCGAGAAAATGTTTAGAAAAAATTAGGGAAGCTAATAAAAGGTGAAGATTTGAATGATGGCAGGAGGGTGTGATGTATGAAAAGTTGCTCGCCTTGAAAAGGCTCAGGGAGGTCCGTCTTTTTTTCAAATCAATTTTTCTTTAACATGTTAATGTAACATTGGGCAAAAAGTTGGAGTCTATAGGTTTTCAATGGTGTTGAATCCAAATTTGAGCTCAAATAGCTGAATTTCCGACCCACCGAAATACCCCATTTGATGCAGTAACAACGTACTAATGAGCGAATTTCTTTACACTTTCATTGTTGGAGAAAAAGGAGCAACAGTGCAGTTCAGTTATACTTTGTCAGATATTTCTAACTGAGTGGGACGACCCCCTCTACACTCCCTAGGTGGCAGCCAGTTTCTTGGCTAACGGAAAAAAGTATCCCCGTGGTGTACTAAATCTAATAATGGGGTAGTTGCATGGGTCGGAATTTCGTGTTTTTGACTTCAGATTCGAATTTAGCGCACTTAAAAACGTATCTGTACCTGTTTTCAGTTAGAAATTCCATTTAGTTTAGCCGTATTTCAATAAAGAAGTACCATCCTTTTTAGTGTTGGCGGGCCACTCCTCTTACGTCATCCCTAAATGAGAATCTCACGATAGAGTGCGTTGAGATCACTGCCATCGAGGACAATTCGAGTCAGAAACATTGAAAAATAGTTGCAAAATAATGGTGATGATTAAAAAAACTTTGAAATATATTTTTCAAGCTTTACATGTTTGAATTAATCGTTTAAATTGAAAGTTTTGAAGCATATTTTGGTTATTTTTCTTGTTGTTGCGTTGGCGCTGAAACCTCGCGTTACTTTTACGGTCATGTTATCACGCTATCAGTGGACACATTTCTGGTGGTGCGGTCTGAGTTGAGTGCGGTCTGAGTTCGTACCATAGTTTATACCGGTATTTACCTACCATAATTTATTAGTTGATTGGTTTGGAAAAGATAATGTTCTCTGTAAAGTTTCAAGAAGCTTTTAATAAACGCTTGCATACGAGTCTGCAACACATGTCTTCATTTTTTCCCGCTACCTGATAATCTGCTTTCGAATGTTGTTGACAGTTCTTTTAACTCAGGGGTATATCTCAGTATCTTCCGTAAGTACAGCGGTTTTGGCAGCATATAATTTATGCAAATATTTAGGGCTTTCCAACGAATGGTGAACGATTTTTCTACGAACACGAATGACGAAGATAAAGTTAGGTAGGAACGACTTGGTTGTAAGTAGAAATCATCAGAAAACCAACCGTAACTTTTTTCGTTTATGTGCCAAAGTATTGAAATAAAATGTCTATATGCCAAAAAGGAGAGCCATCGACTAGAGTTTCGAGGTGGCTTCCCTGGAAAATATTCCGTATATCGGTATTGGCATGTAGCACGATTTTTACGTCAATAAGAAGTTCGTCAGCGCCGAAATAAGAGGAGCCAAGAATGAAGGTAAGTTGACACTTTTGTAGAAAGTAAAAGATCAGTTGTTTTCTTGAGTGTAGTACTTCTTCATCAAAATGGTTGCAGTAGCTCATTTATTGGAAGTTTCATCGTAGTATCATTATCCTCTACAACGTAGTACCAATGAGTGTTTGTAACTTGTTAAATAAAAGGATGTTGGTTATGTCCAACT
The DNA here is from genome assembly GCA_009739505.2 of Apolygus lucorum. Lineage (NCBI taxonomy): Eukaryota > Metazoa > Arthropoda > Insecta > Hemiptera > Miridae > Apolygus > Apolygus lucorum. The sequence continues at coordinate 1,604,243 of CM019173.2, read as the reverse complement.
TGGAAGAATCTAGCAAATTTGCGAGGTTGTGGCTCGAGTAACACCAGAACACCGCGTTTCTTCACAACCATATAAGGTTTCAGTTACAGTAGAGGGAATGCCAGAAGGAAACGAAATCTTAGATGCAACATGTTTCGATTGCGCTGCTAGCAAAATTCAGTATGATAGCACCTCAAACGAACGTAAACAAATAGAGGATTGCTATCAAAGGACCCCCCGGGCAAAGGATCCCTCCGGCACAGTACCCCCAAGGTCGATAACCTTGCGTCAGGGTAACAGTGGTGTAGGGGTCTCTTGGCCCCCTTCACACCCGTGACGTAGCCCCCATCCCGCAGCGTCCTAGCCGTGTGTAGGTTTTCCCGCCTGAATCCGAGAATCCCGTTCTTTGAAAAAATCTCTAAATTTTTAGGAAGCGTTTCTGGGAGTTTTATTTGCAGATTCGTACTTCAATAGAGATTCTCTACACAGAAAAAATACAAAAAAATATCATGCAACTACCCCATTAATCTCAGAGTTATCTACGAATCTAATAAAACACCAGTGCCAGAACTAGGTTTAACGTGAATCAAATCTTTAAAAAATCTTGACATTATTGAAAATTAAACAAAACGACCTGGAAGGGAACTCTCATGGATGTGGCTGCCCTACGTTGAAGGCTCCCTTTCATCCATGCACACAGAAATATCTGATGGTACACAATCTTGTGTCTTTCAAAGCGGGGCCCATACTACAAGAAGCTTCACCATTTGATTTCAAATTCAAATTACGTGTTGAGTGACATTTCACTATAAAAATAACCTTATGACTTGAATCTTAAAATATACTATAAAAGTGAGACTACATGAGTCTTGTCTTACTAATCACCAACATACGGTAAGTGGATTGAATGTAAAAACGCAAAAATCTACCACTAAATCAAGTTTTCATTGAATATTATTAATCTATTAACGAACGTTGAACTTACCTGCTGGCTCATTGACGGTGATCGACCGAACTAACAGCTCGAAACTGATTCCGTGAGGGAAAAAGTCTTTGGTTTCCAATATCTTATTGAAAGCGGTGAAGAACTCCATGAACATGGCGACGTCTCCGAAGTATTCATTCGCGAGATTTTTGCACTCAACAGGATGAAGATTTGGCAACTCCTGAAACAGCGATTTATACAGAAAACTAATATATTTCATGAAGTTAACAACTACTGTAGATGGGTTGAGGATTGGAGATGTCAACCTACCTACCAAGTTGATTGCTACATCAACAATATTAACGAATATTTTGGGGATGGTTTGTTTGTTCATGGAAGCACAAATAATAGTTCATGAAAAATCAGATATACAGGGTGGGCCACGGGAACCGGAAGATTTTGAAGTGGACAGTACTCAGCAAGAGGAGGAGGTAGAAAGGTGGGGGAGGTCTCATTCCAACCCTGTGGTTGTGCCATTTAGTGTTCACCATGGCTGAGTGGCAGTTGGAGCACCGAGTTTTTATTTATGAAAGTTTTGTGTGTAATGGCGAATCAGTTGTAAACGCCCAGCGAGAGTTCAAACGGCACTTCAACATCGGGCGTCATGGCACTATACCAAGTCGCAATACGATCTTGCGGTGGGTGAACAATGTAAGAACAAAGGGAACTTTACTTAAGAGCGGGCTGCCCAGTCGGCCATGTTTTCTGCTCCCATAAGGAATCAACGTTACTTTCCCGACATCATAGCTCCTCGAATTATGCACCGTTTTTCTAGATTTCTTTTTTATTCTTCAAGTTAGAGCAATCTCTAGCGATCGGCCTTTCGACTTTGCAAGAAAAATGCCACTGAGAGCGTCAATCACCTTTCGAAGTGGAGGATAGGGAGTTGCTCTGTTCAAGTGGTCATTTATTCTTTGGCCGATAAGAAATCGAGAATCCGAAACGGCGGATCTCTTCCTGAGATCCCAACCTTTATTTCAAGCGCTTGAACTTTAGAAACCGTCCAGTTTAAAAAAAGTTATGATGTCGGGAACATGGGCTTGCAATTCGGCGGCATTATCCCAGTTTTAGAAGGGTGGAATCGAGAAACAGTTCGAGGCTTTCCCAATAGAGTTCTCTTCTCTCCCCTTGGGTGGAATGGCACGGCATTGTCAAAGGACAGTGCAAGCTACCTGAGGGGTCCTGACTAAAAATAGGTAATCCCCTTGTCATTGTTGATATCTCGGAGGAGGCCTCCTAATTAAAAAAGTCGAAGGGTTTCTTCAATGATATTCGTTTGAAAATTATATCCATTGAAATCTGTTTCAGGCAAATCTAAAACGATTCCTTAGTACCTACGCATTTTACAACCATTTTTCACACTTACGCGAATTTGAGAAAAAATTACATTTTTAAGAGAAGGGGGAAACGTGAATTCAATTTTCGCATGAGGAATACCTTTTTTCATCATTCTTATTTTTTCTATCTTCTATTTCCAGAATAGATGTATTGTGTAACTTTTGGTTTATTTGTTTCAATGTACAACCTTTGCAATCGAGCAAAAAAAAAAAAAAAACGCTGCAAATTATTACACAATGGTTTATTATTTTGCTATATTGATCACTCGTCTACAAAGCCACCAACCATCCAACATGAAGAAAAACATCGATCGCATTTCGGTCAGCTAGAATTTGAACGGAGATTAGGCCTCTTTTGCGATTCACACCGTGTTTCTGATTTATCATACGTAAAACCCTTAAATTCTCGTAGGGAGCGAACGGTTTGTCCTACAGAGCTCCACGTGGTCTCAAAATATTCTAAAATTTTTATAGAATCTTAAATTGAAGGGAAAACAATACCTTTATATCAAAATTTTTTGAGATAGGTAGGGCGTTTTCAAAATTTATTTTGGAACCCTTAGAAGTACTCAACCCTTAGTTACGTTTGCGCATGGGCAGAGGCTACTGTAAATTTTAAGGCCTTGATTTTCATTGGGGACCATCTACAACCTAATCCGCGTAATCCCTGAAAATGTCATCAGAATCGGGTAGAAAATGTTGAAGTTATGGCAGTTACAAGGAATTCACGTTTGCGCATGCGCAGTCGCTACTATCAGTCCGAAGGTGATGATTTTCATAAGGGACCATCTAAATACTAATATGTAACAACCCTGAAAATTTCATTGAAATCGGATGGAAAATGTAGAAGTTATAGCCGTAACAAGGAAATTCACGTTTGCGCATGCGCAGTCGCTTCTGTCAGTCCGGGGATGATGATTTTCATAGGGGACCATCTACACACCAACCCGCACAATCCCTGAAAATTTCATTGAGATCGGACAATAACTTCGTATAGTTATGCCCGTTACAAGGATTTCATGACAGACACACAGACACGGAACCAAAATTGTTCAGAAAGGTCTAAAACGCAAAACGCGAGTGAAAATTTTGATTTTGGAGAACTTTTTTTTTTTCATCCTTGAAAAGTGAGTGAAAACAAAGCTTCCGTTACCTTGGTAGACTCGGAAGCAAAAACGCAATTTCCTAGTCATAAGCTTTCCTTTCAGCCCTCCCCGGAGAAAGGTGTAGGAACGTTCGTTTTCTGAGTTCGCTCATTATACGAGCAGTCAGATTCTATAAATAGCCGACGGGACAGTCTACCTAAGTATTGTACCTGTTCCCCTCGGGTAGTCCCTCACTAGCTCTCGATTGTCCAAGTCGAGAATATATGAAAGGACTGCCGAAGAAGCGCCAACTAGTGCGGCGGTGAAAATTACAACTAGTCAGTTGTATTTTTCACCGCCGCACTAGTTGGCGCTTCTTCGGCAGCCCGCTCTTAAGGTAAAGCCACCTGGCCCTCCCCAAACTTCTCGGACTCCGGAAAATGTAGAGAGAGTGAGGCAGGCATTTGTAGGGAGCCCAGGGCGATCAACTCGCAGAGATGCTCAAAATCTACGCATTCCTCGAACGACAGTGAGGCGTATTTTGAGACGCGATCTAAGTTTTCACCCTTATAAGCTTGCACTTGTTCAACAGTTGCAACCAAATGACTATGCACAAAGGAGAGCTTTCTCGGAGACTATGCTTGATCTGCTGGAGACAAATGAAAATGCAATTATTGTTATGAGCGATGAAGCTCATTTCCACTTAAATGGCTTCGTCAATCGACAAAATTGTCGTTACTGGGCTGCAGTTAACCCTCAGGCTCTTCATGAACGGCCTTTGCACTCACCAAAAGTAACAGTTTGGTGTGCTGTTTCAAAAGTTGGCGTTATTGGTCCGTATTTTTTTGAGGAAGGTGGGAACACTGTAACAGTCAATTCAGATCGCTACATCCTTATGTTGAATACCTTCTTGAAACCCCAACTGCAAAGATTAAGAAGAGGGTATCCTCCACAACGTGTTTACTTTCAACAAGATGGAGCCACAGCACATACCGCTCGAAACACAATGCAGGTTGTTCGAGAAATGTTCCCAGGGCATGTCATTTCTCGGTTCGGCGATATCCCATGGCCCCCTAGGTCGCCAGATCTAACTTCGTGTGACTTTTTCCTTTGGGGCCATCTGAAGAGTAATGTCTATGCAAACAAGCCGAGAACACTTGAAGAGCTCAAGACGTCAATTCGCCGTGAAATTCAATCGATTGACGAAGACTTGTTGCAGAGAGTGCATCAGAACTTTCTTAGCCGTCTTGCATCTTGTTTTGAACAAGATGGTCGGCATATGAACGATGTGATTTACCACACTTAAAATTGCATAATTGAAGCTACTTTTTGGTGTAAATAAAATGCTTGTAACACAAAAATTGAATGCGTACTGCTCATTTCAAAAACGTCCGGTTCCCGTGGCCCACCCTGTATATACTGATAATGTTCACTCAATTTAAAAGATCAGGTTTATTAGGGAGTTGGAAACCAAAATATTGAAAAACCAGATATTTTGTGAATATCATTTTCCTCGCGAATTTCGATATTCTGGTGAAATGATGTGAAGTTATCTGAGTCGAACCAAAAAAGAAATACTCAAATTGTTTGAGAAATAGTGCGCTCAAGTTTTAGTCAGAATGAGTCTCATTTTCACTAAATAACCTCGAACACAAATTTCGATATTTCGAAGACGTAGTGCACAAATGAGATAGATTTCTGCGTCGAAGAAAACAAAAACCACGCAAATCGGTGGGGAATTGAGGCCTTGGCAGACTACACAAGATTATAATTTATTGTGAGCTCTCGCTCTCTGGGCCAAATTCCCAGTGAAGCGGGGGCTGGGCATCGCTAGTCCCCTTCGGTCAGCCTCGTAGGTGACGTCAGAGCTCAGGTGGATGAACGAACATCAGACGCCAAACGCCACCCCGCGCGTCCCTCCCCCCTCGGCTGGGAGGGACCCAACGGTCTCTCCCCCACTCTACCAGCCATCCCCACCAGCACCATCAGGCGGGGCAGAGGGGGGAGGACCCACCTGAGCTCCCCGCCAATGAAGGACAGGTCACTCCCCGTCCAAGAGCGTTCAAAGTTGGTAGACAGCGAGCTAGCCCCATCACCGACGAATCTTCCTCCCGTATCCCCCCCCTCAGTCGCCACGATCGCAACGACCCTCCGGCTACCGATCGCCACGACCATCTACTCCGCCACACCACTATTGAGGATACCTCCGGGCCCGAAACTGTGAGTGCAAAAACCATAACATAAATATATTGGCCAATAATTTATGAAACTGTGCATAGAAATAAGAGTCAAACAGTATAAACATTTGAACATTGAAGTCATAGATCGCCACACTGAACTTAAAATAACTAGAGAATTAGAGTCAACTTGTATTTTTGCTTACCTGAACTGTTGGATAATAACATTTGCATTGACACGGATAAACCAACTGGATTTACGATTGTGTATTGTTTGTAAAGGATATTTTCGCATTTGTGATCTCAGTTTTAAACTCAAAAGCCTTCAGCAAAAGTCGCCACACTTGTGGGAAGTTCTTGCCTGTTCCTAATACTTAATAAAATCTACCTGCTAGTTGTACTTCTGTAGTTTTCCTCTGAGTATACCTGGTTTCAGTAAATGTACGAGGAGAGTGCAACGACACACCTCAATTGGTTACTAGGTCCCTTCAGGACAAAACGTCAGCCCATCAGGCAAGGCCACACTTGTGTACCTATTGTTACTCCTTTTCGCCCTTCAGGCTTTCAATCTTGCAGTACGACGATCGCCACGAAGTCGCCGACGTCGCCACGCTAGTCGCCACAGGTAAATACATTTCGCTACCATTCTAAATTTTAAAGTGTTTCGATATCTTTGTTTTCAGCTAGTCTAAATTTCAAATCAAACCCCCCGAACTCGTGTGCAAACGTTTGGTGCTCGTGTTCGCTGGTTTTAACCAACGAACCCGACCCCCAAACGCCCTTAACCGCTTGTTGGCTCCCAATTAAATTCAGCTGCCATCAAGCGTGGGGCCGTCAAAGGCTTACATTATTATACTTGAAAACGCAATTTTTTAAAGCTTTACCCCCCCCCCCTTCCATTTATGTCATTGCAGATATACTTTACTAGTTGTATAGACATACTGTATTACCTTAAGATCCTCGCATTCCAGATCTTCCCTCTTCATGTTCCATTTCTTCACGAAGTCATTGTATTTCGCCCTGCTTTCTGCAATGAGCGCTTTCTTCTTCAACTTCATTTCCTTCTTCCATGCTTCTTCTTTCCTGCATGAAAAAACCTTTAGGTAACTAATTTTGCCACAAAATTCAAACGATGTTATAACGAATTAAAAATCAATAATACAAACTAACACTTTATCTTCTTCAATCTCTTTCTTGGACCTCCTCCTCCGCCTAGCTTTCTGCAATTCTGTTGTTGCCACTTCTCCCTTCTTGGGGCTTTTGCGGGGCGAAAGCCCGAACTTTTTCGACGAGGACTTGAAATAGTTATTAATGGTTCCTTGTTTCTTCATTTTATCCGGCGACTGGTTTGCGCTGCCTTTGCGGTTTCTTCGGATTCATGTCGGGCGCCTCCCCGCAGAATATTTGACTAAATTTAACCTTGTTGATGCCGTATTTGGTGTTAGTTGATTCCTGAGGAAGAAAGAAGACACGTGAGAAAACCCGTGATATACGTACGTACGACGAATCTGATTGATTGATCAAGTTGCTACATTCCAAACCGTCAGCGCTAGTTCCGTTGCTAAATAGGTAACAATACTTCAAAAATCAGACAGACAAAGAAACAAAGAGAAACAAATAATGGAAGGATCGCCAGTTGAAGCAGATAGAGAGAAAAATTACAACTTATATAACCCTATAAAAAAAAAGATGGAAGCAGAAGAAAAAAAAGTATACCAAAAAGAAATAACCAGAGATGTGGATAGAGGGCCTCCTAATTCCCTTCGTTGAATTCTGATACCAAAAATGGGGTATTTCAGTCATTTTTATTTATTTATTTATTTATTTATTTTTTTTCAAAAGAGTATGGCTCAGGAATAACGGTAATCGGGTCTGTTCGTCGAGAAAATGTTTTTAAAAAATCAGAGAAGCTAAGGAAAGTTGAAGATTTGAATGGTGTGACGTAGCTAGCCAATCGTGACGTAGCTAGCCAACTGTCTTTGAAAAAAGTATCCATGCACAGAAACCCTTGGGGACCTCTTGGATACTACAAAATACTACTCACACACGCGCGCGGCGTAGTCCTTGCCTAGTGTGTGTGCATTTATAGCGGCCCGCCTTTTTCAAACGTGTGATCTCTTTAATTAATTTTTCTACCACATGTTATAGTATCATTGGGCTTAAAGTTTTAGTATATAGGTTTTCAAGGGTGCTGAATCCAAATTTGAGGTCAAAAACCTGAATTTCCAACCCACCGAAATGCCCCATTGCCTATAACTCCGCCTCCCTGAAGAATAGCACGAGTTTCCTCCAGTCAGACCCATTCATGATAAACATTAGTTCTTCTCTGCTCAGCATCATCCTACCGAAATATCTGAGCCCAATATTGGGCATTCCGCCAAGAAGTGATCCGTGGTCTCATTCGCTCTCAGATTACACAGGGAGCACAAAAACACGCGGTTCATGATCCAGGGCTTCCAATTAACATCCAGGAGCTCGCCCCTGCACTTTATTATGACCATGGTTTCATATTGAGTAGTGGACCTGACATAATCAATTTCCCAGTTCAGCTGGCGGTAAAGTAAATGGAACCGAGCTCCGTTGCTTCGATCCCTCACAGACTGTCCTAACTTCAGTTTTTGACCCTCGCATATCGCCTTTGAGAGTTCTCAAAAAAGAGAGGGGTCAAATGGGTCATATGAATGTCTATCCTCCTTCCAAAAGAAATTCGGTTTAAGGAGTCCCGTGAAAATCCCAATGGTCTCCCCTCTGGTTCATCAAGCACCAGCAGAGAAGAGAAGAAGCAACCAGAGAAAGTCACTCCGAAGAGTCGATTGTTCACACAATCAGTGTCCCGGCTTAATAGCAGGTCCCTGTTATGACCTACAGGTAGAGGCGAACGTTATAGCTCGTGCTTCCGACTATGCAGGTCGGTTTTTGACAGTTCGCAAAACTCACATGCCAGGATCAATGCCACAGGCAGAAGAGAACTGCAGCCCTGGGTGATTTTAAACCACCATTCCCGCGAATCCAAAGCTCAACCGAGGGGTAGGCTGGTAGCACTTTGACTTTTGTTGTTGTGCCGGTAGCCTAGGGCTCCCTCCGCCCGCGGTACCAGTGTTGGTTGCTGACCATATACCAATCGTGAGACTAGCACAGTCGAACTCCCCAGAGGCCATGACTGGTCACAGGCCCGGTACAGAGAATTAGTACCTGTACCTACCGCTTCACCAACACCTGCAGGGTCAAATGGGTCAACTAGGGACGGCACGATACACCAAAGTATTGATACTCCTTTCGATACGATATTTCTCCTGAAGTATCGATACTCGATATCTTTTCGATACCGATATTATTAGATATCGATACTTCGATAATATCGGCTCAAAGTATCGATACTTCAAATTAACCCACAAATGATTTCGCAAACCAAATAAAAACTCCATTAATAAAGAATTATAAATCTTAACATTATAAATATATTAACAAAAGTCAATAATTCAAAATTTAATAAAAATGAATGATCATTTCATTTTATATTTATTCCAATTCTTATTCCTAAGAATTCTCCGTTCAATGAAATGATTTTTTTCATCCACTACAAATGGAAAGGATCAAGTAATAAATCAGTTACATTACTTCAGTAATAAAATTAAATCAGTTACATTATTAATCATAGAATCATGAAAACAAAAATTTGTCGTGAAGTGAATTTTGACTTGAATTTTTAAAAAAGTAGATCAAAAAAATTGTTGAAAGTAAAACAATGGTCACAAGGAACTCGAACTGTTCAAGAAACCCAGAGAAATGAAAACCCGTGGACCTAGTAGGTCCCTGTGAAAACCGCAAAAAAATGAGAGGTTTACAGAGTTACTGTGGAAAGTTTTTGAATATCGATGAAGGATATTAGAAGCGATATATCGTTTCGATTGATACTATTCCGAGTATTATTCAGAGGCAGATATAGTATGGTATCTAAGTACTTGATATTTGGTTTTTTTTTTACTATTCCACTTTGGCAAAAATATCGATAATATCGCCAAGAAAGTATCGATACCTCCGATATTTCAGGCAAAAGTATCGATACCAATATATCGGTATGAGTTTTATTATCAAAAGTATCGATACAAATATCGGTATCGATACCAAAAAAGTATCGATACTCCGATATATCGGTGGTATTGTGCCGTCCCTAGGGTCAACCACAGCGTCCACCAGAAACTCGCAAAACATATCATACCAGGTTCTTGCCCAACCAATACCTTCCGAATCATCTCGAGTGGCGTCATCTTGCTGAACCCACTTACAGGTAACTCGAACCTTTAATAGGTAACTGGCATTCAGTTTTAGGGTGGTTAAGAACACTGCATCCTGCTTCACCTCTTTGTATACTACATAATTTGGAGAGTTCATTGGTAATCTAATGAACTTTTTCAAGAAGAACCTCTTGACCTTTTTCCACCTCTTCATACTGGCAGAAACCCCATACCTGGGCACCACAGCAAATAGTAGCCTGAGTGAAGACTTCAAACACCTGAAACTTGGTCTCGTTAGGAACGCTGGCAGATAACATAGTGACATACGTACGTACGATGTATCTGTAGATTACTATAAACTGCACAATCTTGTGGTAGCTACAGCCTGTCCATCGGAGAAGTAAATTGCCTACCAAAACCTGTCAACTGTCCACAAGCGCCGACGGAAAACTTTCTGCAGCCCAGTTATTCAGTGTTACACAAACAGAAGCTAGTGTTACACTGGAATATCAGACAAGATAGGCTCATCACATACTCTCCTTTCATGTCAGGCTTTGAGGAATTCCAAAGCTTACATCCCGTACTCCAATCAGAAATTATGCAACGATACCGAAACACATTATTAAGTCATCTGAATAAGATTAAGATGGTGCTTTTTCTGCTCGACATGAAGGTACTGCTTTTCATCGATTCAAAATAGTACCTATTGAATTTGTAGAATCGAATGAGACCACACACAGCTATGTGACAAACCGTTCACTCCCTAGGGAGTCTTAAAGTGGGGACGAACGATAAATCAGAAACTGGAGTGTGAATTGCAAATGAATGTGCATTAGTGTGGAGTAAGCTAAATCTTCGTTCAAACCCATAATTTTTCTTTCTTCAAAAGGAATTTGCCTCACAAAATGTTTGTTCTCGAAAGAGGGTTCACTGATATGGAAAATAACTATAGTGCTCGAAAAGGTATCCAAAAAATTTAGATAATTTAAGGAAGATGGAAATGTGAAATGTAGCGGCAATCTGTATGGGGGCAGCCATGTTGTGACGCATCCACTTGCCCGCCCACTCTCAGCCTCCCCGGTTTTTTGACAGAGGCTTCACTTGCTTAGGCATTTTCTTCTACGGTAATTTTTTTCCCTTGGGTACTCCTGTTGTTAAATGTTATTCTAGGGCCCTATTATAGGATTTGACTTGAAATTCTAGAATCTAAAATTGAGGCAAATCCCCCATTCGAGTTTAATGTCACTCAATTGTGCTTTCTTAGCAACCAAGAACCGAATTTCGTTATGAATTCGAGGGCACCCACAATTATCAGATATCGATGTTATGATACACATGATAGTGAACCTTGAGCAAAAACTCGGCAAGCCCCCTGGACGGTTACTGCTTAGAGCCTTCGGCTAAAATTCAAAAAACATGGAACATGTTTTATTTGTTTGCTGTTTACTTTTACTAGGAATTTGTTGTCTGTTGTTTTAATTTAGCTCTTTATGGGCCTGCTTTTGAAATTGCTCGTCATTTCATTCACCTCTTGATGTCTCAAAGGTATTGTTATTATTAAGAAATCGAAAACATCAAAAACGTCGAAGAACACATCGCAACTAAAAGCCTAGGTTACAAGATCCTTTGATTAATTTTTGGTAAAAACGATGCCAGCCAACTACATAAATAAAAATCCGCTAAATCGAAGTTGGTTCTTACCATGCATGAACGTGTAGGTGACTTAATTTCGACAGAAAAATGAACTTGGCAACAGAGAAGGTATATGTTTACAACATACGTACGCTCTGCTGTGCGCTCTTGGCTGAAATTCCCACCTGGTGTCCCAAGTTCCTACATCCATGCACCAGTCAAATCTGGTGGGCTCGGTATTGTGTCCCTCTCAGCAAGCATCCCCTCTCTGCGCCGCCAGCGCCTGCTAGCCCTCCGGGGGTCGAGCTGGGAGGTTGCCCGTGCTGCTGCTGATCTTGATTTTGTCAGGCAGCAGTTAGCATGGTGCGACCGAGCAACACCATCTGCTCCAAAACCCAGTTCGTCTGCTGAGTTTGCTGCTGCGCTGCATGAATCAGTAGATGGTAAAGAACTCCGACAGTGCTCCGAAAGCCTAATCTCTTCCCAGTGGGTAGATTGGGCTTTGGAGGGCATTGGGGCCCGCGACTACCGACACTTCCACGCCATCCGCGTGGCATCTTTGCCAACTGCGGTGCGGTGCTCGAGATGTAGTCGTGGGACAACCCTACCCCTTTGCCGTGCCTGTCGGGGTGGAAGTGAACATCTCTATCATGTGGTGCAGCAGTGTCCACGAACTCATGGGGGCCGCATTCTACGTCATGATGCGGTTGCCAAGCAGATAGCAGGTGCCTTGTCATCTAGCGGCTGGGATGTTGAGAGGGAGAGACTGTATCACATGCCAAGTGACCAGGGTAAGAAGCCCGACATCGTTGCCGTCAAGCCCGACCAGTCTTGCATTATCCTGGATGTCCAAGTTGTCAATGGCAGCTTGGACATGGAGCAGACTTGGCGGGCTAAGATAAGGAAATATGACACGAATGATTTACTGCAAGCGGTGTCGGAGCTAAAAGGAGTGGCACCCAACAACATCAGGGTGATGGCTGCAACATTGTCATGGCGCGGAGTGTGGTGCGGGAAAAGCGCCACGGAGTTGCGCGAGTTGGGCATCTCGGTAGGCGTACTCCGTGGTATCACCACCCGCGTCCTGCTCGGCTCATATTTGAACTGGTGGTCGTTCTATAGAGGCACTTCCCTTCATCCCTCTCTCCCACCCCCACCTTCCTCATCTTCCCTAATCCCAAGGGCCGGCGTCGGGTGAGTGATGGGCGTCCTCCCCAACATTTTTGATTTATTTATTTATTTTTGTATTAATGGCGTGCCCCCTGCGTCTTTCAGGGGAGTTTTCTTTAAAAAAAAAAAAAAAAAAAAGGAACGCTTAACCATGCAACGAGAAGGATTGTGGACCAAGCAACAGGAAGGTATCAGGCGCTGGATCGGCAGAGTTGGCACTATCAATGGGGACCGCCTCGAAAACTGGAGTGTTGAAAATGGCGTATGAACGGAGTGTTGGAAAAGACATAGGATCGGAGAGTTTAAAACGCGCGTGAAACTTTCGCGTCCCCCTTTCGCATAACGTTTTTCGGATAGTTACCCTAGGGCAATAACATGTCCCATGTTAATATGGTTGGTAGGTAGTGATACTGGGAAAGCCGTTATAATGGGGAATTTGCCTCAATTTTAGATTCTGGAATTTCAAGTCAAATCCTATAATAGGGCCCTAGAATAACGTTTAACACTAGGAATAACCAAGGGGAAAAAATTACCGTAGGAGAAAATGCCTAAACAAGTGAAGCCTCTGTTACAAAACACCGCGAAAATCGAGGAATATTGTTGACGTCATACGAAAAAAAAAAAAAAAAACGACGCGAAAACAACTCCGACAACAGACAGAGTTCTAGCACCGCCACACAAAACGATCCAGTGAAATGGCTATTCGAATAATGTGATTCAAATCTTGAAACTAAATAAGAGAAGATGAAGACTAATAATGCTTGATAAACTAGTAGGTAGAATCTGACCTCTTTCTGCCCTCCTTCCTAGTTCACACACTCTTGTGCGCACTACTTGTAAGCTAAAAGTTCGTGTATGTTCCTCTTCTGTGGTAAGCGCCACTGAACCTCCTTTGAAGTCAGATTGGTAGAATATCCGTTACGTTTCAAACATGGCTGCCTCTTACACATTGCCACCACATTGCAAATTTCCATCTTCCTTAAATTCTCTAAATTTTTTGGATGCGTTTTCGAGCAGCTCACTATGGTTTTATTCCATAAAAATAAACCCTCATTCGAAAAAAAAAAATGAGGCAAATTTCCCATTAAGCTCGTTAAAATTTGCTGACAATTTTTACGAGTTTTCCAAAATGGATTTCAGATAAGACATTTTAATAAATTTCAGAACTTCACAGTAGTAAAATAGTAAAGAAATTTTGAAAAAGTGAATTAAGAAAACATGCAGGATGATTCGATTTCATGGACTTCCCCCATGAACTACATTTGAAATTTCCACCTTACTTAAATTCTCTAAATTTTTTGGGCGCTTTTTCGAGCAGCACACTATGGTTTTTTTCCAAATAAGGAACCCTCTTTCGAACAATAAATTTAAAAAAATGTGATGCAAATTCCCCATTTAGGGGCCTCCTGCCAGTCACATTCCCCATAACGGGTTACGGCCATCTTATACCTCCTGTATGTACCCGACTTCCTGGTTACAACGGATTCGAAGTGAATTTCGAACGCATGCGAAGCGAACTATAGATGATACGTTGTAGAATGAACGGTTGTGCAAGAACGGAATGAACGGGTTCCCTTTTCAACGGCACAAATGCAGAAGCAACTGCGCATGCGCTGGTCGCTTTCTGTTCAGCGGTTCCTGATGGAAAGAACATTACAGTATCGACATAGAGTGTAACTCACCTTCAATCTCCATATTCCCTGGTCATTGCGAACGAATTGTTTGATATACAAGCGGTTTTTGTCTTTAGAGTACGCTGATTTCTTCCTTGTCACTTGACCTGCGGCAACTGTGGCTTCCTGTTCGTTGTCCATACGCTCGACTTCATACTTGTAGGCAGAAGCAGGGGGGAAATGCCGTTCATCCTTGTCCCTATCATAAACCAAAATTATCATTACTCACAACAGAAATCAGTAAAATCAAACCACCAACTAGTAGAGCCTCGCTCCGATGAGACGAATAATTTTTATAATTTCTTACATTTGAAAAAAAATTATTTTGAACTTTTGATTTTTTGGATATTTAAAGAAAATACACTTTTTGTGATCATCAGTACTTTAACGATGATGTAAGTCAAAGATACCAAATAGCTTAAACATATGTGTCAAAAGAGAAGAAGTCTGAGTCTTAACAGCGTGATAGGGCTACAGTTCATTTTATTGTGTGACGTCACATACCTTCGATAGGCTTTGAATCTACCAGTCGCCATTATTGAATCTCTTCTTAGCAGTTCTCGGCCTTCATATCAGTGTCTTCTCCAATTTTAGAATGAAATAAACTTACACAGGGTGTCTACACTTTCGATGGGCATAACTTCAGGGTTCGATTCTACAAAGTATTTCCAAAAAAAATGTCTCCAAGCAATTTTCTTTTAACGCACTCAAAATTCTATTTTTTTCACTTTAAAGTTTTTTTTCGCGTTTTCGACCTCACGGCACTGATATGGTCATAACTTCCCTTATTTCTCCTGAAAATTCAAATCTGACTACACCGTTAGAAAGAACGTTAAATTACCAAGCTACCTAAAGCAAAACTAATTTTTTTTTAGCAATAAAGCAGTATCAAAAAATCAAGTCAAAAAGCGAACTTTAAAATTTTTTTTTTGAAACTTGACTCTTCGACCAACGTTTTTACTCTAAATCCCTACCTATTTCGATGGGTGCTCTTCGGAGAAAACATGCTCAAATTGTCAACTTTCCAACGGTCTATCAATTTTTCTGTTCAACATTCAAAAAGAAAGAGTAAATGAAGTTTGAATGTCAAAAAACGTGTGTTTTACAAGCAAATCCAGTGTTTCAAGCCGGTTTATGGTCCCCCTCGATCTCAAAATGGCTTGACGATTTTGGTATCATTTTCTATGTAATTATTTACGCTGGATTCAATAGTGATACTTCCGAATGATTCCGACTGCTAGAAAGTGGATTTTTCGAAAAAAAACCTTCGGTTTTCGTACATAAAATACGCATTATTCGTAGATATGGAAGATATCATAAAGTAATACCTTTCTACTCAACAAAAACTTCAATCAGCTAGAAATTCGGTGTTTTTATTGAGTAGAAAGGTGTTACTTTATGTACGATGCGAATTTTATTTATGAAAAACGAAGGTTTTCTTCGAAAAATCCACTTTCTAGCAGTCGGAATCATTCGGAAGTATCACTATTGGATTCAGCGTAAACAATTACATAAAAAATGATACCAAAATCGTAAAGCCATTTTGAGATCGAGGGGGACCATAAACCGGCTTGAAACACTGGATTTGCTTGTAAAACACACGTTTTTTGACATTCAAACTTCATTTACTCTTTCTTTTTGAATGTTAAACAGAAAAATTGATAGACCGTTGGAAAGTTGACAATTTGAGCATGTTTTCTCCGAAGAGCACCCATCGAAATAGGCAGGGATTTAGAGTGAAAACTTTGGTCGAAGAAAGTCAAGTTTCAAAAAAAAATTTAAAGTTCGCTTTTTGACTTGATTTTTTGATACTATTTTGTTGCTAAAAATTTTTGATTTTGCTTTGGGTAGCTCGTTAAGAGACATTTTTTGTCGGAAATACCTTGTAGAATCGAACCCTGAATCGAAAGTGTAGACACCATGTATAGGTGGGTTTTCCGTGGTGTCTGATTATCGATACACTTCGAATAACAGAATCTACCAGCCTTCCTCGAATGTCCGCCATCATTGACCACTCATCTCAGCAGTTCTATTCCTAGTAAGCTTCACATCAGTGTCTTTTCTAACATTAGAATGAAATAAACGTATATAGGTGGGTTTTCCGTGGTATCAGACTATCGATTTATGCTTCGAATAATAGAATCTACCAGTCTTCCTCGAATGCCTGCTGTCATAGACCCCTCGTCTCAGCAGTTCTATGCCTAGTTAACTTCATATGAGTGTCTTCTCCTGTATTAGAATGAAATAAACTTCTATTGCTTTTATCCGTGTGATGTCACACAGAATGGATGTATCGATTCTTCGACTAATCAAACGGTTATTCGAATCTCGCTGAAAGGCGGCCATGTTGACTCCGTTGTAAACAAAGATTGTATGGAAGGGTTTTTCATTATGCCAATTTATGCGGTTATTAGTTGCTCTTCTCGTCCCGGAAGCGGTAATCAATTTTTTGGTATGCCAAAAGTGATTAGAAACAGTGTGGAAAGACAAGAGAACTTTCCGAAAAAAAAAAAGAATATCAGCCTTTTGGCGTCGCTGATTCCCAGCATTCCTGACAACCATGTTCGATGAACTGACTGAATTCCCATCGTTGTAAACAAAGATTTTTTCATTAGGCATGCCGATTTGTGCGGTGTTTGGCTGCTCTTCCCGTCACGGGAGCAGTATCTCGTTATTTGTTTTGCCAAAAGTCATTAAAAGCCAGTGTGAGAAGACAAGAGACCTATCAGAAAAAAGAAGAGCAAGGTGGCTCGCTCGAATCAATCGCAATTTGAGAGGGCAACAACTAAACTCCAAACAAATACGAGTTTGTTCTGGGCATTTCATCACTGGTAAGAATAAAAATACATCACATTTTAATGAGCTTACGTTACTTCAGTCATCAATAGTTAGGTAGTAATAATAGAATACCTACCCTTATTGGACGAGCTTCACAAAATGTTTTTGTTTGTGTCCAAGTGTTTTGATTTGTACGAAGTTCCCAGGAAGATAATTTAGAACCAATTTGCGAGATTGTTTTGAAGTTCAATTAGTAAATGATCGATGTAAATATGCACTTCATCTCCTGAATTTCAAAATCCGTCTTCAATACAAGATACTCCACGAGATCTTCGCGAGTTATGTCAGGAAAATCGTCGTCACACTCAACAACACTCTGGTCAAAAGGGTCTAAACCACCGCAGAGACGTATCTTATATTCATACCTTCTCAGGTCATCACCTGAGAGTGAACACATACTGAGTATGGAATTTCTTGTCAGACGTCTAACCCACAAGGGAGACATAATAATAACGATTACATAATTGCTTTTAAAGAATATCATCACCATCGTTCTGTTTATTACCAAGTTTCTTCCTGTCTATTACCAAGTTCTGTTTATTACCAAGTTTCTTGGTATGTAAACAGAATAACCTTGCTGGATAGGAGCGCAAATGGCGCCCCTTCACGACCAGCTGATCGGGTCAGAGAAGGTTATGTTGAGAAGGCTATGTTTGATATCGAAAATAATCGATTATTGAGTCTCGAGGATAAAACGAATAGGAGGGTTTTATGAGGTGTCTGACTATCGATATGCTTCGAATAATCGAATCTACCAGTCTCCTTTGAATGTCCGCCGTTGTTGAACACTCGACTAAGCAGTTATATGCCTAGTTAGCTTCATATCAGTGTCGTCTCCAATATTAGAATGAAATAAACTTATATAGGTAGGTTTTCTGTGGTGTCAGACTATCGATATTGTTTGAGGAATCGAATCTACTGGTCTTCCTTGAATGTCCGCCATCAATGACCAATTAGGGATGGGATATCGAAGGTATGATATCGATATCAATACTGATATCGGTATCGGGCATCCCGGTATCGATACCAGTAAAATATCGGACCTGTGATATCGATATTCCCGATATCGGTACCAGTTGAAGGAACTGCCAAAAAATACAATTTTCGAATAAGAATATTTTTTATTAGTTCAAGTCAGGATAACGATAATGAATCAAACATACAATGGAAGGTAGAACATAGAAAATCAATAGGTTGAAACGGGTTGGGGTTGCACAAGAAAAAGAAACGGGTGGCACTAAAAAGAAAAACAACTTGGGCTGTGTAGATCTGATAGGGTGTAGGTTATGGCAGCAGGTTATGTATGACTACCGTTACCAATATCCATATCGATTAAAGGATATCGATATATCGATAATATCGGCTTTGATGGTATCGATACCGAGATATCGAGTATTGACAGCCCAATATCGATATTTTGGTAATATCGGATATCGATATCCCATCCCTATGACCAATCATCTCAGCAGTTCTATGCCTAGTTAGCTTCACACGAGCGTTTTGTCCAATATTCGAATGAAACAAACTTGCACTTCCTTAAATCTGTTCATCAATGGTCAGAATATCACAGATAGTATATCAGGCAAAACTATACGAAGTAGCAGTCTAATACGGCGAAACTTTCAGGGATGGGGGTTGGAGCAGAGATGGTTACCCAAGAAGATCATCACCTCTGGATTGATAGCAGATTCTGCACATACGTAAAGGTTAAATCCTTGTAACTAACAACTTCTGATGTTATCATCCGATTTTGATATACTTTCAAGGATTGTGCTGATAGGAGTATAGATCGGATCATAGGTAGCCACTACATATACGCAAAAGAAAAAATCCTTGTAACGGGCATAATTTCCTTACAGTCGAGAATTTCTCAAACTTAGAGATCCACGCCAAAAAACTTACAATACGCCTTAAATGATTCAGAATAATCTCAAGTACACTTCAAGACCAACAGATAGAATCATATCATAGTTGATAGATTCATTTTCAATGTACGAAGGACATCCGGAAAAAAGGGGACAAATGCTGTTAAAATTAGAAAAATGCATATATTTTAATGAAATTTTCAGGATATGTTCAAAATTCAATCCTTTATTTTTCAACATAGTCCCCGGCAAGTTCCACACACTTCTGCATCCTAGGCACGAGCTTTTTTATGCGTTCGTCATAGACGCTCCGCTCCACCTCCAACAGCCACTTCTCCACAGTCTCCTTGACCTCCTCGTCGCTGGAAAACCGTTTTCCACCCAGGAACTCCTTCAGTTTTGTGAACAGATGAAAATCCGAGGGCGCCAGGTCAGAGGAATATGGTGGGTGGTTAATGACATCCCATCCAAATCTCACAAGGAGGTCCAGGGTCACACGCGCGGTGTGGGGCCTGGCGTTGTCATGAAGGAGGCTCACGCCTCGAGTCAGCATTCCCCTCCTTTTGTCCTTAATTTTTTTTTCAATTTTGTTAAGGTTTCACAATAGGCATTGGCGTTGATGGTGGTCCCTCTGACCATGAAATCCGCCAGGTCAGGGGAATATGGTGGGTGGTTAATGACATCCCATCCAAATCTCACAAGGAGGTCCTGGGTCACACGCGCGGTGTGGGGCCTGGCGTTGTCATGAAGGAGGCTCACGCCTCGAGTCAGCATTCCCCCCTCCTTTTGTCCTTAATTTTTTTTTCAATTTTGTTAAGGTTTCACAATAGGCATTGGCGTTGATGGTGGTCCCTCTGACCATGAAATTAACCAATAACACTCCCTTCCTGTCCCAGAACACAGATGCCATGATTTTGCGTTCCGAAAATTGCACCTTGAATTTTTTGGCACTGGGGGAGTGGGTATGGCGCCACTGTAGGGACTGTCGTTTGGACTCAGGGGTATAGTGGCATACCCAAGTCTCATCCCCAGTCACTATAGAGTCCAGGAATGCTTCTCCCTCCGATGCATACTGCTGCAGAAATTCGTTTGCAGCCACAACACGTCGTTGGCGATGTTCTGGAGTCAACATTTTCGGCACCCATCTGGCACACAACTTCCTGTAGTCAAGTTTTTCAGAAACGATTTCACCCATAACGGTCCGTGAGATGTGTGGGAACATTTCATGAAGGGAGTCGAGGGTCACACGACGATCGCTGCGAATTTTTTCATTGACTTGCTGCACAAGTTCTTCTGAAACGACAGACGGCCTCCCACTTCTTTCTTCATCGTGCGTGTCTGTGCGACCTTCTTTAAACTCCTTAACCCACTTGAAAACCTTCGAAAGTGTCATCACATCAGGTCCATAGGTTTCCATTAGCTGACGATGGATTTCGGCAGCTGAATTTCGGCGCAAAGTGAGGAACTTCATCACTGCCCGAATCTCACACCTGCGGTAAGTGGAGCGAACGACACCTGCAGAGGTTGACGCGACGGGCTCCTGCGACATTTTTGAACGAACTGAGACGGGCGAGCGCTCATTGTGACCGTTAGGAGTTCCCCTACACGCAGGTATGCCAACTTTGAAAAAAAAAAAAAATTCCCATCACCACCTACGACAATTGTCCCCTTTTTTTCCGGACGTCCCTCGTAGCTAGGATCCTAGATGAGAACTAAACGTATGTTTCTAGGCTGGAGGTCTAGCATGAGACTGGTCAATGATGGCCGACGCTTGCGTGTCAGTGTTTTCCACTGCCCTATCGCTATACTCAACAATCGATTATGGTCTCGACGAAGCCTTAATACATAATTTACTTATCATGTAATCAGAAGCACAAAACAAGCTCACTTTTTTCCTTTCAGCGCCTCGAGCTCTTGCTCCGTAGGTGGAACGACTGACAGAACATGACAAGATCTGCAAGCGAAATATTTATTAATTAAACTACTCGAATTTTGTATTCCACAAGTGTTATTGAATGAGAATCGCTTCAAAGCGACGTGTCTATTTCGAATTTACGAGCTGTCCTTATTTTTTTATGAACTATAAATTTGAATGAGAGAAGAATTTTAAAAGAAATCGGGTTCTCCGAATTGAACGACCTCCTTCGACCAATGTAGTATGAGAATGTCAGATAAAACTGTTATTCATTGAAGCAAGTAGGTGCCAGGGCAGGTTTTAGGCTATCCAAGAACTCTTCGACAAATTCAGTATGACAATGTGAGAAAAAATGGATATTCATTGAAATTAAACCTAAGGAGCTCAATGAGAACTCAGCAAGTACCCAGGCAGGTTATAGGATATCCGAAACGACCTCCTTCGACAAATTCTGCACAATGTCAGCAGTGGCGCCTCCTCCAGGCAAACATAGCAAACACTGTTTGCCTTACTACAAATATGCAAAATAAATTAATTAATTTTTGTTGAGATTCCCCTATATTTC
Organism: Apolygus lucorum; assembly: GCA_009739505.2. Classification (NCBI taxonomy): domain Eukaryota; kingdom Metazoa; phylum Arthropoda; class Insecta; order Hemiptera; family Miridae; genus Apolygus; species Apolygus lucorum. The sequence continues at coordinate 1,582,787 of CM019173.2, read as the reverse complement.
CATTTTTTGTAAGTAATATTTAGCTGATTTTAAAACTTTCATTATTTTATATTTAGGGACTATTTCATTATTATCAAGGAAGTTAGATTAAATAGGAGAATGGAATAAGAAAGTACGTATTTTGCCTTGGATACTAACCCGCAACACACCTTAGACTTGGAGAGGTCGGTAATGTAGAAGATTGTGGATGATATGCGGTGCCTGGCGATCAAGGCAAGCAGTTCAAACAAATGAATTTTTCGGGACTGTTTAGAGTGAGAGGCGATGATCGGCGGGGTGGCGGGGAGTCAGCGCGGTATCAAGTATTGCTATACCCACACTACCACCATGGCAAACAGTCAGAAAACTGTTTCGTGACCTTGAATGCAGAGAAACTTGGAAGATGAGCCATGGATACTAATTAGCCCACGCATGAAGACATAACATATCCATCCACCCACATTATCTCAAGGAAGGAAAGCAGTTCGTTTTTTCGCCGCCGCAAATAGCAGCTGTTTGACGTTGACTGGTGTCTCGTTCCCAATTTTATTGTATTTCACTGTTTCTAATCGTTTTTCTTTTTGATAGACACTTGGAAATTATTGCATAACATTGTTGACTGAAGGCTTCACGTCTTATTAGGTCTAAAGTCTCTCTTTTTGGTTAATTATTTTCAAGAAAAAAGTTTGACTACCCTCAAATTTGATGGTTTACGTTTGTGGTAGGTAAGTACGTGTAGATTTTGAAAATCGAATGTATAAAAAAAATCCGTCCGTCCGCGGATCTTTCCTAAATTATCATGGACCGATTTTGATGAAATTTGGTATATGGGCTCCATTTGGGGTCTAGTTGTGCCGCAAAGCTTTTGGTTGATGTAAGTCACTTCTAAGCGGTGAAACGGAAGGGCTGAAACTTCCAAAGGCACCCTCTCTCGAAAACTCTCGATATGAAGGTCTTGTTTTTTCACAAATTTAAGATTGTACCATTGAATTTTTAGAATCGAATGAGACTACTCATAGCTTTGTAGGACAAACTGTTCGCTCCCTACGAGAACTTAAGGTTTGTCTTACGATAAATCAGAAAAACGAATATGAATCGCAAAAGAGGCGTGATAGCCTTTCAAATTTTTGTTAACCAAAATGCGTTCGCCGATCGTTTCTTTGGGATGTACTCGGTTTTGCTTCCTTAGCAACTAGTAATCAAATTTCTAAACGATGGAATTCTTTATTTCTTCCAGTGGAATGTGAAGCGTTTAATTCTTCCAAATAAACTTGATTGTGAAGGTTGAAAACATGGTTGGTAGGCGGTGACAATGGCAAAGCTGAGTTCTTTGCTGGGACGTGATCAATAAAGAAAAAAAATGAACCTTTGTGTAATAATTTGCAGCCTAGCTGTTTGCCTGACGAATATTATCACGCGACGCCCCTGAATGTCAGATAAAACGGATATTCATTCAAATTAAACCCAAGGAGCTCAATGAGAACTCAGCAAGTACCCAGGCAGGTTAAAGGCTATCCAAAACGACCTCCTTCGACAAATTCTGCACAATAAAGAGTTCCTAGTGGTTTTTGATACGGCGTGACGTATTACACACACACTCTCAACATGGAAGATATACTTCTTCCATGCTCTCAATCCGGCGCCGGATTGTGATAAGAACACGCCGTATCCGATACGGCGCCGTATTGTTACGGTCGAATACGTCACTAGGAGGCAATCCGGCGCGCCGTATTGAAAACATGGCGGACGATCCGGTTCCGGCGAGCCGGATCGACCCTACTAGGAACTCTCTAATGTCAGATAAAACGGATATTCATTGAAATTAAACTCAAGGAGTTCAATGAGAACTCAGCAAGTACACGGGCAGGTTAAAGGCTATCCGAAACGACCTCCTTCGACAAATTCTGCACAATGTCAGATAAAACGGATATTCATTCAAATTAAACCTAAGGAGTTCAATGAGAACTCAGCAAGTACACGGGCAGGTTAAAGGCTATCCAAAACGACCCAAAAAATCAGCAAGACAATGTCGGAAAAAACGGATATTCATTCAAATTAAACCTAAGAAGCTCAATGAGAACCCATCAAGTACCCGGGCAGGTTATAGGATATCCAAAACGACCTCCTTCGACGAATGCGGTATGACGAGGCCAGAAAAACTAATATTCATTCATCTCAAGCCTAAGGAACTCAATGAGAACTCAGCAAGCACCCGGGCAGGTTTTAGGCAATCCAAAACGAACTCCCCCGACAAATTCAATACAATGTGCATTCAACTTACACTTGTCCTTCAGGAAACTCAACTTCCACGGTTTCTCCAATGAAGAACCGATCCTTCACGAATGAAAATACTTCTTCTGCTAATTCAACAAGAGATCTTCGTTCGCAAATTGATGATAAGTACAAAACTGGCTCTCTCAGCTGGAAAAGTAAAAAAATACATCAATAAAAATGTAGTGAGTTACTCGAATAAGTGGGGTTTTTAAAGCAGTAAAAGTCATTTTTTGCTTCTAATCACTTCAATTAGCTGAGAGCTTTCGACAGCCTGGTTATCATTGTCAATCCAACAGTAAGAGGACAAGATTCCTGTGATTCCTTTTACTGTTGGATTGACAATAACAGCTGTCGAAAGCTCTCCGCAAATAAAAGTGATTGGAAGCATCAAAGGACTTTTATTGTAAAAAAAATAAGAACATTCATGCAGCATGAATTAATGAGCGAATTTTCAAAGAAATCATTCAGTTGAAGGTGTGGTTAAGAAAAGGACCAATGGTGTTGCAATTTCTTTTAGAAAGTTATTTTTTTGTCACGATTCTTGGTTTATGTATATATGAATGTGTGAAATTTTTTCGAAAAAGTCGATTCTAAAAATTTTGAGGCCATTGCAATAGCTTCATTTTCCTTGAAAATTCGCTAAAACCCACTTATTTGAATAAAAGAAAAAAGTCAATAACCACAACACAACATAAAGTAGTTAGTTACCTTGTTTTTAAATTTACTTGTTTGTTTGTCTAGCACATATGTATATGTTGAGTGTATATGAGTTCAGTATACAGGGTGTCACCCTTTCGGGCGCACCACCGGGGAGGGTTCGATTCTACTGCTAATTTGCAACAAAAAATGTATCTTGGCAATTTTGTTTTAGAGGCTTCCTTTTTGAGTTATTTCACTTTTAAGATTTTTTTCGTGTTTTCGACCTTACATCACTAAAACGGCTGTAACTCCCTTAATTGATGAAGTAAATTAAAATTTGATTATGTCATTGGAAAGAGTGTCAAATTTCCTATCTCCCTGATGGGGTTGTAGAAAATTTCAAATGAAACGAACGGGTGTAAAATAAACTAGAAGTAAAAAATTGATAAAGTTTCGAAAATTTTCACTTTTTTCAAAGTTTGATTCTCAAAACGTCGTGAACGGAAATTTCCATGCTGTAAGCCTAAAAGTTGCATGTGAATCCCAGCTATCTAACGGCGTAGTCATTTTTTTAAACACCACTTATTCAGTTAGAAAACGACGTTTTTAGGGCAGAAAACGTTCTTTTTCGGGTGTAAATCGGTGTTTTTCACCAGAAATGCTTTCCAACTTAATATATCATTTGACATGAAATTTTACGTTCTTTTTGAAGCTGAATCGAATGGTAACACTTTCTGATCTCCACGACCAACAAATAGTACTTTTCTCAATTTTCTTTTACTCAATCTCGTTGTTCGTTTTATCCAAAATTGTCATTAAGGGAGGTCTGGGTTATAAATGACTCGCACTCCTTCCACTTTGTCGACTTATCCAATTGTGGCCTTCTGTCTTGAAAATATCGTCCCGATCATTTGCGGAGAGCTTCATCTTTTCGATAGATAACAAATTGGGAGTCGAGGACTCAGTTGTACCCTGTTTAACCCAGAAAGGGCTTGAAAAGTACTATTTGTTTGTCGAGGAGATCGGAAAGTGTTACCATTCGATTCAGCGTCAAAAAGTACGTAAAATTTCATGTCAAATGATTTATTAAGTTGGGAAGCATTTCTGCCGCTTTACACCCGAAAATGAACGTTTTCTGCCCTAAAAACGTCATTTTCTAACTGAATAAGAGGTGTTTTAAAAAAAATGACTACACCGTTAGAAAGCTGGGATTCACATGCAACTTTTAGGCTTACAGCATGGAAATTTCCGTTCACGACGTTTCGAGAATCAAACTTTGAAAAAAGTGAAAATTTTCGAAACTTTATCAATTTTTTACTTTTAGCTTATTTTACACCCGTTCGTTTCATTTGAAATTTTTTACAACCCCATCAGGGAGATAGGAAATTTGACGCTCTTTAAAATGACATAATCAAATTTTAATTTACTTTATTAATTAAGGGAGTTATAGCCGTTTTAGTGATGTAAGGTCGAAAACACGAAAAAAATCTTAAAAGTGAAATAACTCAAAAACGAAGCCTCTAAAACAAAATTGCTAGGAGACATTTTTTGTTGCAAATTAGTAGTAGAATCGAACCCTGCCCGGTGGTGCGCCCGTAACACCCTGTATATGCTGAACTATTTGAATTTTATTGCATTTTGCCTTCAAACATGGTGTTAGGATAACATTTAAATTTCACTTTATTATGAAGGTGCCAAAGATGTAGGACTTGTACTGTATGATGCACCTACTTATTCGTTCATTAAATTAAAAATCCACAAGAATCTCAATATTCAACGTCAAATACCTCCATGGGGAAACGTTTGAGGAGCCTTTTGACTTTTTCCTCGCTGGCTGCGGCCTCCTGGTAAGTGAGGTGCGACCTCCCAGTCAACGAGCAGGACCATACCAACGAATTGCACAAGATTATCCGCTCACAGAAATCACTGAAACAACAAACCACAGCCATTAGTTTCAACTTACATCTTTCAGAGTCTGAGCATTGTTTACTTAATCATTAATTATTTATTGTAATTTCAAAAACTTCGTTAAACGTACAACAGGGAGGGGCAAAAGATATGCCCGGGTTTCGGGGAGCTTAAAAAATGAAACTCCGGATAGCCCATAAACCTAAGTGAATTTTCTCAGGAAGCTCTCACTTCCTAGAGATGACAATGCGCCAAGCCTGTTTGGACCATTTTGCGTTCATTTTTCATATACGTACCAAGATTTTTCTGCGTTCGTATTTTTACTTAAAAGGTCACTGATAAGAGTCACAAAGGAAACCCAACCATCTAGGTACTTGGATTTCCAAACCTACTACCTACTAGGTACCTGAATATAAGTAGTTGGATGGAAAACTCGCGCGAGTTGAACGGCCATATAATATTATGGGTAGAATGATACGTATGATGTTGAAATAACATCCGTAAGGGTCTGAGTAATACATAAAGGGTGAATGTGAAGCGAAAAAAACACTGTTTTGGTTGAAAACAGTGCGATTTATGGTAATTTCTAACGATACAGGGCGAACTAAGAGAAACTAGCCTTGATCCGGGAGGAACCTTCGAAAAACCACACCGTGAATTAGCGATACGACTATAGAGTTGAGGTCAAATCGCAAGCATGGCATAATACGCGTACACCATAAAAAATTCTGCTGACCTGCTAAGTTACGCTCATGCAACGTAAAAAGGATATTTCGACCAATATTCGAGACTTTAGGGCCGATTTTAGCCACGGAAATGGTGGGCAGGTGTGAGGTTGTACGCTCTACATAATCGGAGCATCGCAAGGGAAGCTCGCTGTGGGAAAATGTGTGGTAACGTATAAGAAACTTACTCGTAATCTTTGAATATCTCGCCTGTCGAATGACAAACGAACACCTCGTCGTTTTCCTTCAAATCGAACGGATACTCTTCCGGATTGAAGGGTTTCCTGTGCAGCAAAGGCATTGCAAATTCGGGAGGACAATGCGGATGGGAATTCAACTCCAAAGAATGAGGTACATCGAGGGATTGTATCAAACACTCAAGTCGTAATTAGGCTACGAGTTCGGTGCTCAAGTTTGACGTCTTACCGACACCCTTGACACTCACTTTGACTCGACCGAAAACCGATAGTATACTCCGACGCACACGAAAACCGTCAGTTCAGAGGAAAACTGGGACGGGGAAAATGAAACATTTTACATAAACGGAAAATTATAAAGAACCGGACTCGATAAATAACCCATACGTGAAGAAATCAGAATGGAGGCAAAAATGCCCAATGCTGCCTAGATATTGGAGGTTAGCATTATCAAGTCCCGCTACTTTTTATTTACGTCTAAATTATCACTAATCAGGTAGTTCCAATTATAAAAATATTGCAACAATTTAAAAAAACTTAGTTGATATACATTTGTTGGGTAATTTGGTAAAAATTGGGTTTTGAATGTGAGACTCATCTTCAGGCACGATCAATACTGAGGAGTTTTGGGCGGGAAATAAAGAGCGGGAAAAAGTTGTGATTCAAATCAAATATTCTCAGCTGGTCTATCGAAGGCGGTATTCGGTACAGATTTAAACTTCGTGAATGGTTTTTTAAACATTGAATAGTTAGAAGAGCAAACAAGAATGTGGAGAACGCTTCATAAGTTCTTTTGGTTGTAAAACATGCGGATTTCGTAGGGAAGTTCAAGTTGATCCAGCCGATGAGCAGTTGGCGCCGTTTTGAACTTTGCGCCGCCATCTTTGTATTGGATTTTTTGCACCAGATTAGGCGGGATGAGCGTTCATTGCATGCTAGTATCATCAAATTTCCTATAAAATGTAGCTAAGCTTGAAATTTTCAAGGATTTTTAGAATTTCATTAGTGCATGAGTGAATGAATCATCAATATCGAACAATAATTCCCAGAGAAATACGGGAAAACAGTTTATTCGGTAGTTTTTCCCATTTTTCTTTTGGCAATTATTGTTTGATTTTGATGATTCCAGCGGCAATATTTCAGTTTTTCAATTCCCTAGGGCCGTGCTCTAATGAATTTCTAAAATCCTTTGAAGTTTCAAATTTAGGTACAACTTTTCAAGCGGAACGAGGATCGAACGGCGACCGACTGAGACCTCCTTAAAGTTTGCTCTGAGCTATTATAGCTACCTAGTTTAGCTATTATACTAGTTTTGGAGAGTAGGATACAATACAAACATGGAATTTTAGTGCCCCAAGTATGAAGACGAAGAAGACTCCTGCCTCCCGCTCTTTCAAAGTTCGTCTTATCAATTTGTTCAACAAATTTTGTTGTTCTTATTCTGTAATTTGTAGTTGGTGCTAGCGCTCCGTTTATTTACTAAAGTTGTAAATTATAGTGTGATAAATGTGTTTTTGGGTAACGTATGTTTAAGTTGAATTAGGTTACCAAATTTACAATGGTTAAAATTAAAGTTTTCAAAAAGGTGAATTAGGTTATTACACTTACCAGAGCTTACTGACGTGAGCAAACTGCTGAAGGTGAAGATGACTTTACTAAATATGGTAGTTGCGTATGACCATGAGGATAAGGAAACTGATTTGCTGCTAAATGATATTATGCGAAATAAAAGATTTCTGATAAACTGATTGTTGCTTTTACGAAATATTCCTAATACCTTCGAAACTGCTGAAAACTATAATTATGTGAGGCTAGGGATCTCCAGGTAGAGGTTATCTTGGACCAAGGGTTCAGAGGATAAATGGTTCTACCTGAGGGATGCCTAGGGTTGCTGCCACCACCTGGGTCGAGTATTGACCTCAGGAAAAATACCCAAAAGCCTAATATTTGCAAAATACCTGAGTCCTTTAGAGTTGGAAAGGTTTCTACCTTCTGAAATGAAGAACACAATTTGAAAAACACGTAGGGTTTTTATTCATGAAATGTATAAGTGTTTTACCGTGAAGCGGATTTTAAGGGTTCAGATGGAACCACTTCAAATAAGAAAAGTCCATTCATGCAGCATGAATTAATGAGCGAATTTTCAAAGAAATCATTCAGTTTAAGGTGTGGTTAAGAAAAGGACCACTAGTGTTGCAATTTGTTGTAGAAAGTTTTTTTTTCGATTCTTGGTTTATATATATGTTTATATGTTTTTTTTTACATGCTTTTACACCAATAATCGACGTCCTGGAAGACGTGAAATCACTGGGCTGAAAGCTGAATCTGGGAGCCCGAGAAGCGTTCTGATTGTGGAAGCTCCAGGACGTAGTTAAAGATGAGTGCGACAGATCGCGTTCATGATCGTATGTTCCCAACCTCTCCACAACAAGCCGCCTTTTGTTTATCACACATTTTTCTCCTTCATGCGTTACCGCATCTAAGTAATTAATTTGAAAACATTTAGTGATATTCGCGATATGTACGAAAAAATCGTGCAATTTTCAATAATACACTGGGTTTTAAACGTTTCTATCGGTGGAAGTTGTCGATAAAATATTTGAACGAGGACTCTTTTTTTTTTTTCCGACACATGATTTTTGCATGAAAATTCGCTAATAAAACGCTGCAAAATATTGCTGGGTATGCTTTGAAGACGTTAGGAGTCCATATTCATGTTCTACTCGTCTCTACGAACTCATAGAGTACCCACACGGCTGCTCCATTTCTGGGTACAACAAATATACGCGCGTATTCATTATATATATATATAGCTACAAACTTTTCTTAATTTTGGACAATTTTCATTTTTGAAAAATGCATTCATATCAGAAATTTTGTGCTGAATCCGAATATACCATATATTACCATGATTTTCAATGTAAAAACCACAAAAAACGGGAAAAACCCATTTTTTTGGAGTTTTTTTGAATTTTGGACCACTTTGGATTGTCCAAAATTGCTGGTTAACGAACTTGACCTATGGTTTGTTGTTACAAACATTTTGGCAAAAACTAAAAAAAAATTTCTAAACAATTACTCAAGTTATCGTCCGGAATGACACATATATATATACATATGATTTTTGGAAAAACTTCAGGGATTGTTTCAGAATGTTCCAAAACGGATTTCAGTGTGAAAATTTTTCGAAAAAGTCGATTCTAAAAATTTTGAGGCCATTGCAATAGCTTCATTTTCTTTGAAAATTCGCTAAAAGGTACTTCAAACGAAAATATGTCACACTTGACTCAAATAAGTAATGCACAAAACTTGCAAAAAATTGGATTCTTAGTATTTAAGATATGACTTAGAATCATTGACTGGAAAAATTATTATTGTAACAAAAATTATGTAATATTTTACAACTCCTTCTTATACTCGTATTGGTGTCTTTACTAATTTCACAATATGCTTTACTCTTTGTTCCACTTTACTCTTACTTAATTACGGTTTCTCTTTACTTTGCTTTACTTTACTTTACTTTACAGGGCGTTATTTATTATGAGGGGGTAATTTGCCAGATTTGAATGAGTGTAGCGCTTACGTGGTGTAGAGGGAATGGGCTCACCCTTGGCCGAGCTTGGATCCACTGTGAGATCTCCGTGGCTAGTATCTTGCATCAAGGGCCTCTTCCTCGTAATGCTGTAGGGGGATGCCTGGGATCGGAGCAGATTTGCCTCGGTCCGGGTTCGTTCGGCGTACCGTCAATGTGGCGAAAATGGAGGTTTGGTAGCAGATCCGTGAGTCTCGCGCCTTGGCTACTCGAGATCACACGGGGGTCTGACTGGCAGATTCGTAGAACATCTATTCGGAAATGTCCCGCGGGTTTCACTTCACTGTACAGTTCTCAGTTTGTTCTGCGACACTACGTTAGAGGGGATGAGACATGAAGTTGGGTTTGAGTACCTTCGAGACGTGTGGCTTCAGACTGAGGTCGGTGGGAGGGGGTAGGCCCTTTTATCCCCTCGGCCATCTTGCATTTGGGCGTTGGCGGGTCCCGATGGTGGCGCGCTCGAGGTCTCAATCAGCTGATGGCGGACATTTGTTGTGCTTGGCGGTTGTTGGCAGACAGCGATGTAGGTTCAGGAGTTGCTCATGGAAGTAACTGGAAGGATAATGGTTGTAAAAAGGGTAATGGATTTTGAATCCATTACAATAGTTTCGCTCTCGTTGCTCAAACGTTTGTCTTTATTGGCTATTTTCCCTATTATTTAAACAGGTTATCGGGCTCAGATAACGTGAAGTCAAAGTTAATTCAGCGATTGGTGAAAATAGTTCCGTGAAAATCTTTATTGGCTATTCTCCCAATTATTTAAACAACTAGATTGATAATAGATTGAGCACGGGTGTCTTGTGCCATCAATCCCATCACATTCGATAGAAAATTCGTTTGCAAGCAATTAGGTAGGCATATCCAATTGGAAACACCGCAAATTATTACATAACAGTTAATTATTTTTTGTGAAGATCACCCGACAGCGAAGAACACGGCTTTTCCATTAACAGCAGGTACCTGCCAATCTCGACGTCTCTTAATAATCAAGTTTATTTTGACAGAAAGTTCCTATCAGCTGAATATCATTATCCCAGTTGCATGTGCCTTCAATGGGGTGGGGGGGGGGGGCTTGATTTTTTTAAAGAATTTTAATCGAAAGTAGACTACATCCTGAAAATTTTGGCCCCAACCGCGACCTTCTAGCGTGAGTAGATCTGTTTCTATGAATTTTTAAAGTTTCGACCGTTTATGACGTCACGCGCCCCTCTCGCCTGGGCAGGACCTCCCAGCCCACTGTGACCTCATAAACGGTCGAAACTTTAAAAATTGATAGGACAAGATTTACACACGCTAGAAGGTCGCGGGTGGTACCAAAATTCTCAGAATGAGGTCTACCTTAGATTAAAAATGACAATAAACAGTTTTTCCTACACAGGCGCACACCCTATTGAGCTGATTTGATGAAATCAACGTGTACTGTTTTCGTTGTGTGTCATCTGTACCTATTGTTTTTAGGACTGGCTCCAAACCACCCTTAAAATTTAGGGAAATCGGGACATTTGAATCGTGAGAAATTGGCGTTTGAATTAAATCTCTTTTGGGCAGAGCTCCACGCAGTTTCGTCTGATGTCAATGACATTTATAGGGGACCGTCCCGATTTCATGAAATACAGTCAGACCGACACGAACTTATACAACAATTTTTATATAACAATGTTATAATAAATGTGACCATGATATCATTTAGTAATCATGCAATGTAATTCTTATAGATAGTTTTTCGCCAAATCCTAATAATTCATAAAAATTTGAATGTAGGTATGAGAATTTCTGAAAATTTCTTTCGTTACTATTGACATTTTTGTAGAATTTCTAAATGTCTAGCTAAATCAATGTATAAATAAATATACCTAAAGATACTTAACGATACTTAAAGATATGTACTCAAAGATAATATACTCAAAGATACTTACCCACTTACCTAAAGGATATTTTTATTTTTTTTTATTTTTTAATCTCCCCTCAAAGACAAAATGTCTTTTGTGACGGAGGGGGCACGCCATAAAACAAAATAAATAAATAAATCAAATATAATGGGGAAGACGCCCAGGACTCACCCGACGCCGGCCCTAGGGATGAGGGAAGATGAGGAAGGTGGGGGAGGGAGAGAGGGATGAAGGGAAGTGCCTCTATAAAATGACCACCAGTTTAAATATGAGCCGAGCAGTACGCGGCGGGTGACACCACGGAGTACACCTACTGAGATGCCCAACTCGCGTAACTCCGTGGCACTTTTCCCGCACCACACTCCGCGCCATGACAATGTCGCAGCCATCACCCTGATGTTGTTGGGTTCCACTCCTTTTAGCTCTGACACTGCTTGCCGCAAATCATCTCTATCATACTTTCTTATCTTAGCCCGCCAGGTCTGCTCCATGTCCGTGCTGCCATTAACAACCTGGACATCCAGGATAATGCAAGACCTGTCGGGCTTGACGGCAACAATGTCAGGCTTCTTGCCCTGGTCACTTGGCATGTGGTATAATCTCTCCCTTTCAACATCCCAGCCGCTAGATGACAAGGCACCTGCTATCTGCTTGGCGACCGCATCATGACGTAGGATGCGGCCCCCATGATGTAGGATGCGGCCCCCATGAGTTCGTGGACACTGCTGCACTACATGATACAGGTGTTCATTTCCACTCCGACAGGCACGGCAAAGGGTATCTGTCATCCCACGACTACCCCTTGAACACTGTACCGCTGTTGGCAGTGTTGCCACGCGGACGGCGTGGAAGTTCCGGTAGTCGCGGGCCCCAATGCCCTCCGAAGCCCAATCCACCCATTGGGATGAGATAAGGCTTTCGGAGCACTGTCGGAGTTCTTTACCATCTACTGACTCATGCAGGGCAGCAGCGAACTCAGCAGACGAACTGGGTTTTGGAGCAGATGGTGTTGCTCGGTCGCACCATGCTAACTGCTGCCTGACAAAATCAAGACCAGCAGCAACACGGGCGACCTCCCAGCTCGACCCTTGAAGGGCTAGCAGGCGCTGGCGGCGCAGAGAAGGGAAACATGCAGAGAGAGCCACAATGCCAAGCCCACCGGATTTGACCGGTGCATGGATATAGGCACTTGGGACACCAGGTGGGAACCTCAGCCAAGAGCGCACAGCAGAGCGGACTTCTCGATCTAATTCCTGCAGCCTCCCCGCCGTAAGCCTACCAAAGACTAACCCGTAGGTTAGCTTCGGCAGTAAGTACGTGCGGAGGAGGCGCAGCCTCTGCTGTGGCTTCAATGGAGCCTTGGTGATGCGGGCTAGCGCCCTACCAAGGTCCACACGGCTGGCAGTAATGGTGGCCACCCCCATGAAGTCGACTCCAAGGTACCGCCAGACCTCCAACACAGATCGAGAAGGAATGGGGGCTTGTCCTATGACAAAACCCCCATCCACAACCTTCACTTTATGTTGGCGACCCGACGGGACCAAGGAGACCGACCCACATTTATCGGGGTTGACCACGAGTCCACACCTGGATAGCTGCTTAGCAAATGCATTGAGGGCAATCTGCAAGCCCTCGCAGGTTTCTGCGAGTAGGATAACATCATCGGCAAAGGCCAATGCTCCTACTCGCACCCCAGGGGCGAGATCAAACCCTACTTCTGTGGGCAGCTTACCCAAGGCCGTATCCACGACCAGGTTAAAGAGGAGTGGTGATAGGGGATCCCCCTGGCGTACCCCACGCCCTATCCGTACATCCCCTGACACCTCACCTCCTGCCTCGAGGACCGTCACGCCTTCATGGTACAGACAGGCCACATACTCAATTAATCGAGATGGGGCCCCGACACCACGAAGGCAATCGGTCAGGGCAAGGTGACTGACTGTGTCAAAGGCCTTAGCGACGTCCAGAGCGGCGAGGTGGAGTTGCCAGCGTTTAATACGGGCCAGCGAGATGACAGTTTGGAGAACTGTAAGGTTCTCCGCTGTGCCATCTGCTGGCCAAAACGCTCTCTGGACGTCACCAATGACACCAGCCACCTGGAGGCGAGATGCCAGTACTTTTTAAAGCCAACCTTCCAGCTATAGTACCTATAGATATAGTACTACTTCAGTACCTACCTCGCTATAGTAGCTACAGGTTTCATCCCTGTTTCTGATCGTAACTTGTCCAAAATCAGGTCCTTTCCCTTCTTTTTTCAGCTTAGTTCCACAATGTAAGCCAGAGAGAATTTTGAACTGTGCCTAGTCCCTTCAAGTTTCGAAAAATGTTCGTTTTACATCACTTTTCAACAGAAATCACGTGAGTAATTATACACTCCTGCTCAAAATTAAAGCACCACCATCCATTTTTTCGTTTGTCTCTTTCCATCTTCCGAAATTTTGTATCCTGGACTGGCTGGCCACCAAGGAGCCCAGACATGAATCCGATAGAGTACCTATGTTCGGGAGATGCTGGAAAGAAGAATTCGAGCCTCAGATCCAAAATCAGACAATCTTCAGCAGCTGGAAACAGCAGCGAAAGAGGAATGGGACAATATCCCCCAGGAGGATATCCAAAACTTGATTAGACGCATGGGTCGAAGGTTCCAAGCCCTCATCCGAGCTAGAGGAGACAATACCTACCTACTAAGTCTTGAAAAGCTAAACTGGCACCTTTTTTTCACATTTTCAATTTTTATCATTTTACCACAAGAGGTACATTTTTCTTTAATTTATCAATAACATCTTTTTTTCTTGAATTTGTGCCTTCTTTGGTTACTTTTCTCCTCCTGTGTTTGCAAACAATGTGTGCAAATGGATAAAAACTTGATAAGGGATAAAAGAAGGGGATAAATGAAGAAATAGATAGTGGTGCTCTAATTTTGAGCAGGAGTATATTTCCTTCCTCATTTTTAAATGGGTGATAACTAATTCCTATTTATTTTCCGTAACCTACCTATACAGGGTGTTTCACGAAAAGGTGACACCCCCCTTCATTTCCCCAAATACAGCGTAAAAAATTGGGACCAACGCATTCTTGATGATTTTATGAAAGAAATATTCATTTTTCCTCTTGAAATCTAGATCTTCCTCAAAACGGATGACAACTGTGATTCAACGTAAAAAATTGATGAAAAAACATGTGCCACACTTAGGGTTCTCCCAAACCTAATTTTTGTGCAATTGTGGAGTTGCGCAACTTAGAGCGTCCAAAAAGCCAGGTTGCGCGCAATAAAAAAAAGAAAAAAAGGTTCGGGTATGAATTTTTCATAAAATTTGACGTAGAATCCGAATCTGTTATAAAAAACATATTGTTTAGTAATGCATGCATTCCAGGGGACGTTCTATAGGATAAGAATTAAATCAGTTTAACCAGTTGGTAAGCGATAAAACTGTTTCACTCGATGTAATTTATTTATTACTTTAGGCAAGAAATAGTGACCCCCCCCCCACCATTATCCACCTTAACATTTCTAGCGGCATGGGAGCCTCGAAAATCTGAGGAGCATTTTAAAATCCATGATCTATGATACCCAACATGCGGATTCGAGTAAGCAGCAAAGGAACCAAAATATCGAAAAATCGGATATTTATGAATATTATCCCCCCCCCACACGCCCTCTCCCCTTGCGAGTTTCGATACTCTGGTGGAATCATGTACAACTCGGAAGTTATTTGGGTCAAACAAAAAAGAAACACGAGAATCGTTGGAAATTGCAGCCTGGGAAGAGTTTACAAGATTATGCCCGCAAACGCACCTTTTTAGGACGTCCCACAGTAAGACTTGGGCGTCCTTATGCGATCGATCTGGGGTGAAGTTGGACAACACTCAACAGAAAAAAAAAATAACCACACAGTAATCCGTTTTAGACCATTCTGAATCCAAATCCGCGAAAAAAACCATAGGTGTATGTCTCTGTGTGTGTGTGTATGTGTGTAACAAAATCTTGTGTACTCTACCCAGGCCTTAGTTCTCAACCGATTTTCCTGGTTCTTTTTTGTTCGACGCGGAAAACTATCTAGTTGTGCACTACGTCGCCGGAATTTCGAATTTTGCCTTTTAAGGAGGGGAAGGGGGGGTTAATGCTCGAAAAACGTGCGATTGCGGGCATATTCTTATAAACTCTGCCCAGGCCTCAATTTCCAACCGATTTGTGTGTTTCTTTTTTTGTTTGACTAAAATAACTTCCGAGTTGTACATGATTTCACCAGAGTACCAAAATTTGCAAGAGGAGGGGATGGGTGGGGGGATAATATTCACAAAATATCCAATTTTTCAATATTTCGGTTCCTTTACTGCTTACTAATTGTATCCAAGCTTTGAAATTGAGGAAAAATTCTCATTATACCTCCGAATTTTCATGAATTATTCTCTGTACCACCATGGAAATAAAAGTGGTGCCACCGTGGTGCCAGGGCACCATAAACCTCAAATTTCTTGGGTTTTTTTGGTGTTTCACCTTGAATACGGATGTGACATTCGACGGACTGCCTACTAAACCTAATTGATGAAAGTTCAATGTTACGACGTATTTCCGCTTTGGTGCCAGACTGGCACCATTAGTGGTGGGGGGGGGGGGGTGTGAACTCGAATTCGCATGTTGGGTGTCGTAGATCATGGATTTCAAAATGCTCTTCAGATTCGAGGCTATCATGCCGCTAGAAGTGTTATGGTTTATAATGGTGGGGGGGGGGGGGGGGTGTCACTATTTCTTCCCTAAAGTTTTTTTTTTTTTTTTTTTTTTCAAATTATATTTATTGCACCAAGTAATTCAACTTATTAGCAACATTTCTCTGACAATGTATATAAATAACTGAAAAGAGAGTGTGGTACATAGCACACCTCCATACTTCATGTCGGCTATTTTATGTGTCTTTTGACGCACAAGATTCACAGGAGCGCACAGCACAACACTCACTGAACAACTTCATGAAAACACCACTCCCTACTGCCACAGATCGTGAGGTTTTCGTCTTTTCAGCCGCCTGAGTAGATCATCAACATCCAGCAACTTCACAGCCTCCTCGTTGATATGACCTTGTAGCCTCTGGTGATGGGCTATTGCTTGAGTTTTGATGACTTCATTTATTGTGGGAATTTTAAGGTCCTTATGGATATCGTCATTGGTTGAGTACCAATACGCATCAACGCATGAGCGCAGTACTTTGTTCTGAAAACGCTGTATAATGTCACGATTGCTTTCCCTAAAGTAATTAATGAATTACATCGAGAGAAACAGTTTTATCGCTTAACAACTGGTTAAACTGATCCAATACTTATCCAATGGGACGTCCCCTGGAATGCATGCATTACTAAACAATATGTTTTAAAGCACTAACCCCCCTTTCCCCCCCCTTACAAGGCAAAATTCGAAATTCCGGCGACGTACGAGTACGTAGTTCACAACTAGATAGTTTTCCGCGTCGAACAAAAAAAGAACCACGTAAATCGGTTGAGAAATAAGGCCTGTGGAGACGACACAAGATCTTGTCACACACACACAGACATACAACTATGGTTTTTTCCGCGGATTTGGATTCAGAATGGTCTAAAACGGATTACTGTGTGATTATTTTTTTTCTGTTGAGTGTTGTCTCCAACTTTACCTCAGATCGATCGCATAAGGACGCCCAAGTCTTACTGTGGGACGTCCTGAAAGAAAGGAGGGGGACGGGGGGTTCCATTCGAAAAGATGAAGTTAGTGTCAATTGCGCAAAAGTATTTTTCATGAATTTCTAACAAAAAATCATGAAGAATCGCGTTGGTCCCAAATTTTTACGCTGTATTTTGGGGAAATAGAGGGGGTGTAACCTTTTCGTGAAACATTCTGTATAAGTGAATTAACCAACAAAATTTTATTAAATTAAAGATCTATAATTACTTATTATCTATTTTTGATTTATTATTCTATTTTTAGATTTTCTATTAATTTTTCTATTTATTTATAAGCTTGTAATTTCCCTGAGGTTGAGCTACATTTCTCGTTGATTGTTAGGGATTCGAATTTTTTGGACCCACTGTTGATGATTGAGAGTTCGCCTTCGATTTTGAGGAAGCAAAAAATAAATAATAGCTACAGGAACAAAAAAAAGTCTCCCATTTCGGCTTCAGGAATCTCGAAATCGCCTATAATAGTTGCAAGTATCGGTAGTCGTGGCTCGAGGCCACTTTTTTGTGGTGCTTTTTTTGGATTGATTTTCTTGTTCTCTTTAGAATTTGATCTGAGCTCGGAAGGACTTACCTATTAACGAAATAAAAGGGGTCGAAACTCCGATGGATTGAAGGGGAGTAGAACCTGGGGAGCGCGAAAGAGTGAAAAGTAGAAGGGTGGGCGTTGAAAATAATAAAACAAACTTTTTGGGGTAAAAAACTGGATTGTGACGGAAGCAAAACTAGTTTCTTTAGTTTGGAAGCTCCAAAGAAAAAACGAAACAAAAAAGCCCCTCAGGATTCATATTCTATAATCATAAGACACAGACCTACGAAAATCATCTATACTAAACATACACCTGTTGAGATGTGGAGAATCTCCACTTCCCTAGTCGAAGAATGAAGTCAATTTTCGCTTCCTCAAGGAATACGATTGGGAGTTGAAAATCGATTTTGATGATCAGAAACAATGAAATCTGAACGGAGTCAGAAGATGAGTACAAAACATATTGTTAAGTAATGCGTGCATTCGAGGGGACGTCCCATTGGATAAGCGGTAGATCAAAGTAAAGCAGTTGGTAAGCGATAAAACTGTTTCACTCGATGTAATTTATTTAGTATTTCAGGCAAGAAATAGTGGTCTCCCCCCCACACTTATCCACCTAAATGTTTCTAGCGGCGTGGGGGCATCGACTTTGAAGAGCTTTTGAAAATCCATGAGCTGCGATACCCAACATGAAAATTCGAGCCCCCCCCCCCCATGGTGTGTTCCATGGTGGTAAAGAGAATAATTCATGAAAATCCGAAGGTAGGTATAATGAGAATTATTTCCTCATTTGCAAAGATTGGGTACCCACTAATTATTAGTGAGCTGTGAAGTAGCCGAAAATTAAAAACTCGAATATTTTGTGAATATTATCCCCCCAAATGCCGCCCCACCCTCCATGCTACTTTGATACTCTGGTGAAATAGTGTGCAATTCGGAAGATTTTTGAATCGAACACAAAAATTAGAACTAATTAAAACTAAAAAATTAAAACCAATTAAAAGCCAAATTAGAAATTCCGGCGACGTAATGTACAACTAGATAGTTTTCCGCGTTGAATAAAAAAGAACCACGAGAATCGGTTGAAAACTAAGGCCTGTGGAGACGACACAACATTTTGTCACCCCAGATCGATCACATAAGGACGCCCGAGTCTTACTGTGGGACGTCCTAAAAACGGGTCGGTTCCTGAATTTGAAATGAGTGGCCATTTTGTCACTACCCGGAAACTAATGGATACAGCAATCCACGGTTGGTATATTGCGCCAAGTTGAGAAACCAACTAATTGCGTTGATTTCGAGTTTCATTCTCGACTTTTTAAGTAAATCGAGACTTTGAAATTGAATTTTCTCTCGAGTAAACCAACAAGTTTTGAAGATTTAGACGTTCATTCTCGACATTTTCGGTCAATCGAGGGTGAAAACAAGCCTTTGAGGTGGTCTTTTCTCTCGATCAAATCAATAAGTTTCGATGATTTCAATGTTCAATTGTAATGGCCCAGCCATAAGCCACGCCCATCAGGCACCATCCATCATTAAACTCCATAGCAGACTTCCATATGAGCAACAGCATCACCACCAACCGCTGTCCGCCACACACACTTCGAGCGCCACCATCGCCTCCTCCCCATCGTTGACCAAGATGGCCGAGGAGATAAATAGGGGTGCCCCCACCACCGGCGCCTCAGTCTCCAAGTCACGCGTCTCGAAAGTGTTTTAAACCCAGCTTGTGAACTCATCCCCTATAACTGTAACAAAGACAGTACGAACTGAGAACCCACTTGTGCTCCTTCGCAAACTTCAAGTAAAAGTCGAACTGTCTACCCCGCCAGTCAGTGATCCGCGAGTTATCGTTAGCTAAGGCCCGATCTCCCGGACTCTGCAGCCTTCTCCATTTTCGCCGATACGGTCTTCTGGTACGCCGAACGACCCCCGAACCGAGGCAAGAATGCCCCGCTTCCAGGCACCCCCTACATACAAGCCTTCTAGAAACGAGGCCCTGGATACGAACCTGCTACGGAGATCATACCACTATCCAAGCTCGGCAAGGGTGAGCCCATTCCCTCATAGTTTCTTAGTAAGCGCTTACTATTCACTCAAAATCTGGCACAATCCCCCGTAATCATATAAATACCCTTTAAAGCTAATAATGTAAAAGCAAAGCAAAGCAAACTCGTAAATATTATAAAAACGCATAAACAATTGTATATTTTGTATTGTATTGAAACTTATAAACATAAGTATAACAAATAATCAAGCTTATTTGGTCTAAGTCAAGTGAACTCCAATATAGTCAAATTTGAGTCATTGTTGAGTCGTATAACGAAGTGTGCATAATAACAAGTATTTTTGTTGGACTGACATAGTAATAATAAGAATACCATTTTCATTGTATGGTAAAGTAAATATTTCTTGAAGTACTATCTTTTGTAATTGCAATAACTCCTTCAGAGTGAAACGTAAATATTCCGCTTCACGGTAATGATACTTTTATTTTCTTGAATAAAAACCCTACGTGTTTCTTAAACTTGAGTACTTATTTCAACAGATCTACCTTCAGCTCCTTCAAGGTAACTTGCAGGTAAGAAGGGTTGATAATCCCTGATCTTTTATGACCGAGCGTAATGGGTTTGGGAAACCGGTCGAGGAGTGGGGATGACGAAATGTCATTACATTGATTTTGGGGAAAAGGATTGCAATCGGCCCGGCACGGACTCGCAATGGTTTTGGGTCACGGTTCGCCTTACTGCATTCTCCACTTTGACCCGAAGGAGCACGATCTCTTATCGGTGTCTCTGTGGACTGTGATGACCTTGAACGTCGTTGAATTGAGTGGTCAGTCAGTGCAAAAAAGTCAGGGCATTCCTGACTAGCAAAGCGAAAGAGGCGTACGTAACATTCTGGATGGAGCTAAAGACCCTGGCGTTGACGGTAATTGAGCAAAATTTGAAGTTTGAAGTGATGCATCTCGACTTTGAAATAGCAGCCCACAACGCGATAAGAGATACCTTCCCGGACTGCGTACCGAGATATCTACCAACCTGGACCCATCATGCATAAGTGACCTTTTGTATTTATTAATCATCCGTTTCAGATCGAATAAATACTCGTACTTTACTGCCGCAATACTTAAAGGTACTATTTTTCCTTCATTATTTAGGAGTATCACATGGGCAGGTGCGGTGCGGGAATCCTGCGGTGCGGTTTTATCCTGTTTCCCCAAACCCATTGCTTTATTCATGGTTGAAGTGCGTTTCCCCAAACCCATTACTTTTTGTACCCCAAACCCAATAGCCGTTTGCCCCAAAACCATTGGGTTTCTGCCCCGTTTCCCCAAACCCAGACCGCCCTTATGACCAGGGTGGTGGCAGCGACCGCCTAGGAATTTTACCAGAAAAGGATAGAGTCGGTGACCTCAAGGGCCTTCTGCCCTAAGTCCCTTATCTACCTGGATCCCTAGGTACACACAGTAAATAATAATCATAACCAAACTAGGAAGCTAGGATTGGAGACAAAATAACACATAACGTAAAGCAACAATTTATTATAAACATAATTACAAACACACTCATAATTATAATTCCAGTATCAGCCTTGCGCACTACCCTAATCTCTTGTAATGAAATTTGGTAACTTGTTCTTTGGAAGCCAAAGTCTTCACGTAAAATAATAACATAAATCTTCTTGTGTGTAAAAACGTAAAACTTGGTAATAGTGCTTTTCACTCGTAACTCGCCTGTTAGAAAATCCAATCAACAATTCGAATATAATAAATTTGTTGTCGACGACGAAAATCACGTCATCACAGGAATAAATAAATACGTTTAAATAAACCCCAATCCAAAATTCATAAAGTAAAACCCAACTCATCATCACACAATTTTCGACTTTTCCAACGACTTTTTCGAACAATCGTAAGGCGAAATAAGCCTTTGAAGAGGTCATTTCTCTCGAGAAAACCAACAAGTTTCGATGATTTCTTCACTCATTCTCGTCTTTTTCTATCCAACGAAGGTGAAAACAAACCCACTTGGTACTCTATTTTCATGAGAACTGGGAATAATTTTATTGTATTTAAGTAATTGAATAATTGAAGATCCTTTATCCACTCTGCTGAAAACCGGCAATATCTTTGTTATCACGATGTTCATGTTGTCCCTTTATCCCTAAAAATTTGGAAAATCGGTTGTAGATTAAAAGTTGTTTGGTTCTGAATCAACTGACCAACTAGAAAATTCATTCATTGGTAGTACGAATTCTCAAAAACTCGCATCTTAAAATTGCTTATGCCCATCAAAAATAATGAATGGAAGGGTTTTCAGGGGCGATGGGAAAATGGATCCTCGGACAGGGGAAAAAAGACGTCAGAGCGTGAAGTATATTCCAAGATGACGGACTGAAAATTAATTCTGCCGGCGCCAACCCTTCTTGGTGAGGAGAGCCTGATAAGGGAGAATTTTCTCGTGGAAAAAAACCGGAGAGGGGAGGCACCTTGAGTGGCAATTCCCTTTCGAGTGGGAAACCATCAGAAGGTCCTTTTGTGAGTACAGGAGGAAAAAAGAGAGATGGGAAATTTCCAAAAAAGAGACGAATAAGTGGGAGGGGGGACAAAAAATTGAACGCGACTGCAGGTTTGAAATGTTGGAGAAAATTGGAGATAACTTCAGGACACTTGAGGGCGGAAGTTGAGAAAACTTGGCCGCGGAGGGTTTCGAGGTAGTTTTTCGGTGGATCTCAAAAAGGGCCGTTTTGTAGGTGACGGGTTAATTTAATCAAACGATCAACGGGCTGTCAGCTCGGTAACCGAGCTTGAGTATTTGGAGTCTGGGAGCCTTTAGAGGGTTAAATGAACGGAATCAATTACTCCCTTCGTCTGGGTTCTCTTGTTTTAGTTTGGGATCAATCTCACTTGGCAGAGGAAACGGTGCCGTTTCGAGTTTTGCTTGACTTTGGGGAGGAGTTGGAAGATCTTTAGGTTTCTTAAAATCAGACCGATTCTGTTCGAAATGAATTCGTTTCCCAAGTTGGTTTGGTGTTAGAGCTCCCTGCTGAGTATCTTACAAAAAATACGAAACCCGACGGCCAAGTGAGTCACCCAATTGTATAGATGATCCAATGTTATGAAGCTTATCTCGAAACATCAATCTATAAGAACTCTGGAAGGAAACACTCAAACACGTCAAACCACACAATAACTAAACATTTCATCGAATTCGGGAAAATATGGCTGTTACAAGGCAATTCAAGTTTGCGCGTGAGTACTGGCTACTATCAGTCCGGGGGCGTTTTCATAGGGGATCATCTACACGCCAACCCGCACAATCCCTGAAAATTTCATCGAAATCGGACTATAACTTCATGTAGTTTTGTCCGTTACAAGGATATCACGACAGACAGACAGAGACGGAATCTAAATTGTTCAAGAAAGCGTAAAACGCGAGTAAGTAAATATTTTGATTTTGGAGAATTTTTTTTTTTTTTTTTTTTCAACCCTGAAAAATGAAAACAATGCAAACAATCTTGGTAGACTCGGAAGTCCTATGAATGTTATCTAAAATCAAAATTTCCACTCGTTTTTTGTCCTTTTTGAACAATTTTGGTTCCGTGACTGTCAGTCTGTGTGTCTTTCATGAAATCCTTGTAACGCTCATAACTATACGAAGTTACTGTCCGATTTCGATGAAATTTTCAGGGATTGTGCGGATTTGGGTATACCTAGGTGGTCCTCAATTAAAACCATTGCCCCTGGACTGATAGTAGCTTGCAATAGCCATAACGTCTACACTTTTTATCAAATTGAAAATTGAAAAAATTTGAAAATTGAAATTGAAAATTGAAATATTCAAGGATTGTGCGGGTTGACGTGTAGATGGTCTAGTCTGTTACTGATGTGAGCCGCAGCTCACTGACATGACCCAGCAGTGATGAGGCTGAGCAACCACCACCATCGCTCCCTTCCCGCCCCTCGGACCAGCAGGATGGAGCGGGCTTGTACCGTCCCCGCTCCAGGGCGCCACCACCATCTTAGGCGCCCACCACCAGAGGCGCTCACGTCGGGTTGACGTCACCAACCGCCAATCACAAGCCACCACGGAGCCCCGCTTGGACGCCTGTTGATGGAGGGTGGGGGCCTCCGGAATCAAACGAACTAGTCACCGCGTGGAGCGGCCATTACGTCCCCGTCTTTGAAGCTTTCAATCCACGCTCCTCTGCATCAAGCTAGATACGTTTATCGAACCCCTTAATGCAAGTAGTGTTTGGATTCCCCTCGATACCAGTCCGCCGAGATAGCCCTGTTGCCCACGAGTCTGAGTATCCGAGCCAACCCCTTCCTCCAACGGAAATCTGTGTGGAAAAAAACCGTTTGGACCAATCCCCCCAGAGATCTTCTCATCGCACCACCTTTGGATTTCCTTCGGGCCCCACCGCTGTGAGTGTAAAAACTAATCTATACAATGGCCAATGTAATTGTGTTCAAACTGTGTAGAAATAACGAGTAGAGTCAAGTAAATGAACAGTTTAGAATTTCAGTCAGTCAGTCGAGTAAATTATCAAATTGTGTAAATTTAGTAAAGTCATTAGTCGAGTCATTTGTAAAGTCGTTATAATAAGGAGATTGAAAGAAACGCACGAAATTCTTGTAAAACCATTTATTGTTCATAATTTGTATTTTTGCTAACAACATTTTAACGTAGAATCAAATTGCCGTTCCTATTAGCTTGTACAATTGCATTTCTTATTCACTACCTTAAATTCCGTAACAGACAGGTTTTACGTGTGACCGCACCCTTTTCGTGCGATCACACCATTTTAGTGTGAATCACATCATTTTAGTGCGACGCACCTTTTTAGTGCGTGCGCCGTTCACCGTCCACCGTTTCACTTTTCGTGCACTTATAATTCCCTTCAGGAAGTTGATTTCGGTCCTTCAGACCAATAACATATTTTAAGCAGATATCAGCATTAGACCCTTCAGGTATTATTTTGATTTTTAGAGCCTTCAGCTACCTCCGAACCGCTACAGCTGTCTGCCAGGTAATTATTTTCAGTTTTATCATTTTAATAATAATAAATTCAATTACCTATCACTTGTGTCAATATAGCCTCTCAACCTATATTTGGGTCAGTTTCAAAAGGGCTTACTCGAGAATCTTCAATTCAACAGTGAAGCCCAAGCTTACAAAGGTATTGTTTTTCCTTCAATTTAAGATTCTATAGAATTTTTAGAATTTTTTGAGACCACGTGGAGCTCTGTAAGACAAACCGTTCGCTCCCTACGAGAATTTAAGGGTTTTATTGAAATATATGTCGGGGAACGAGTCTACTATCGCCGGCCTGATGGCTCCAGCGTCCACCCTAAGACCCGGCAATGACGTCAGAGGGACCTTTCCGAAGGGGGCCTAGAAAAGTCCCTCGGGCAGTCTTGGTCTGAACTCCAAGCTGTTAACTTCTGGTCGATAAATTGTGCCGTGTCGGAGGGAGTTCGTTCTGTATTACTTTCCTTACCATATTATTTTATTCTATCTTGTTAATCGATATTGTTTCGAGTACCTACTCTGAAAATACATCCCTGTTTAGTGACAGTAATTCTCGATCATGAACCCTGAGGACCTTGAAGAGGGAGAAATCCCATACTTTTATGAACGTTTTCAAGCAAATTCAAGTAACAATAGGCCTTCTTCATCAGAAGTGGGATCAAGAATCAATCCTAATCAATCAGATCATCACAATCTTCAGGAAAATCGCCCACATCGATTCGGAGGTCCTGAAAGAGGTGAGTCAAATCAGTTTCAAGCATTTCTCGAGCTCTTGGTTAACCGACTGAATACTCCTAATACGACTTCCGATTTTGTCTTGCCCGAATTTGACCCGGAAAAACCCGAATGTGACCCTCAAGCCTGGAGTTTGGCATCAGAAATTATTTTGAATGATCAAGAACTATCAGGAACTCCGCTTATTATCGCC
Organism: Apolygus lucorum; assembly: GCA_009739505.2. Taxonomy (NCBI): domain Eukaryota; kingdom Metazoa; phylum Arthropoda; class Insecta; order Hemiptera; family Miridae; genus Apolygus; species Apolygus lucorum. The sequence continues at coordinate 1,557,384 of CM019173.2, read as the reverse complement.
CTTACCAAAGCATTAAAAGGAACTGCCTCAGCTTGGCTTGCACAGGCTATTTATCCCGGATTGACTTGGAATAATTTCAAAACTTTATTTCTTGGAAGGTATGGCACCTCTGAAACGCTAGCTGCAACTTTTCTAGGAGTCCAGGGAAGTACCATGAACCACGGAGAAAGTTATGTTTCGTATGCTACTCGTTTGTACTCTAATTTGAGTGCGAAAATAAGGAACGCGACTCCCGAGAAAATAGCATTGTCACTGCTACTCAGCCATATGAGCCAATTCGACGGCCGTATTAGACGGTTGGCTTTCACACAAGAGTTTGATTCGAGGGAAAGATTGATGAAAGAGTTGAGTGGTTTTTCTCATAATAAACGACCTCATGAACCCGACAATTACGGTTCTTCGAAGAAGGGTAAATTTAATGTACCTACTACCGCGACCTCTCGGTGCTCCTATTGTAACAAGGGTTTCCACGCATTGATCAATTGCTACGCAAAGCAGAAGGCCGATTCCGAGAAGTTGTCTGCAAGCCCCAATACGTCTCCGGCGGCCCGATCTTCCACGAAGTCTCCAAGAAATACCGGATCTTGCTACATCTGCCAGTCAACGGCGCATTGGGCGAATCGTTGCCCGAATCGTTCCACGGGGAGAAGAGAGCTTCCTAAGGAGTCCACTTCGCTAATGAAGGTCCAAGAGAAGAGGGTCAACACCTGCGTGGCTTATCCCCCTGGCCACTTGATGCATAAAGGTGAAAAATTTTTATTTAATTATGATTCTGGTTCAGAAATTTTGTTGATGAGGGAAAAAATGCGTAGTCACTTTATTGGCCCTGTTTTTAATTCCCCCGTTATTTTGAGTGGCATTGGGTTTTCAAAAATGCTATGTGAATCGCAAATAGTAGTTGAAATTTCAATTGACGGAAATGAACTCAATGTATGTTTTCATATTGTTCCAAATGACGCTATAAGTTCTGATATAATAATTGGCCGCGAAGTTTTGGCTATGGGTTTGAAAGTCATTATGACGTCTGATTCTTGTGAATTCTCTACAGCTTATCCAAATAAGAAGAAATTTTCTTCCAAAACTAAATCTACGCTTCACAATGACACGCATTCTCTCCTCTCTAAAATACCTACTGTATCTTCTGATGTGAATATTTGTAGAAATGATGATGACGGAACGCAAGTGGATCACGATATAGCTACTACCAAAATCATTCCCTTTGAAAATTGCACAAATTTTGATTTTAATGACATTCGTACTGATTTAGATGGAAAAATGAAAGACGATCTATTGAAAATCTTACTCGAATATAACGATTATTTTACCGACGGGTTACCTAAAACTAGGGTGAAGACAGGTATGATGGATATTCGTCTCAAGGACCCCTCGAAGGTGGTTCGTCGTAGGCCCTACCCCCTCACTCCTTCTGAAAAGGAATTTGTTCGAAAACACATTGCCGACTTACTTGAAGCCAAAATAATACGGCCGAGTCAATCTCCCTTCGCTAGCCCCATCCTACTAGTTCCGAGAAAAAAACGGAAAATTGAGAATGTGCTGTGATTTCCGTGAATTGAATTTTAATTCTCTTTCTCAATCCTGGCCTACTCCACTAATTAGGGACCAAATTGCCCGATTGTCAGGAATGAGTTGGTTTTCAAGTCTTGATATGGCTAGTAGTTATTATCAGATAAAAATGCACCCTGATTCAGTTGAAAGAACGGCATTCGTAACCCCTGATGGTCAATATGAATTTTTGTCCATGCCTTTTGGCCTCAAAAATGCCAGTTCTGTCTTCAATCAGGCCATAACTACTGCCTTAGGTTCATTAGCGGATGATTATTGTGTAGTTTACTGTGATGATGTCATGGTATGTGCTACTTCAATCAATCAGGCCCTTGAACGTTTAGAACATGTCTTGAAAGTCCTCACAGAAGCTGGATTTTCAATAAACCCAACAAAATGTTCTTTCATTGTCAATAGAGTACAGTACCTTGGCTTTGACGTGAGTAATGGTGAAATCAGACCCAACACTACAAAAATTGATGCCTTGATTAAACAGCCTCCCCCTCATTCTATCACATCTTTAAGACAATTTATAGGTCTTGCGTCCTATTTCCGCCTATTCATCCAGAACTTTTCAATAATTGCTGAACCCCTTTACAAACTTTTGAGTCCTAAAAATAACCCTAAGGGTAAAATTGATTGGCGACCTGAACACGAGGAAGCTCGACAAACCTTAATTATGCACCTCACCAACGAACCTGTTTTAATGATTTTTAATCCCAAACTTCCAATCGAGCTTCACTGTGATTCATCGAGTCTAGGATATGCAGGCATTTTATTACATGTTGTAGGAGGAAAACCACGAGTAGTTGCTTATTTTAGTAAGCGTGCCACCCCTGCTCAAAGTCGTTATCACAGCTACGAAAACGAAACTTTAGGAGTTCTCCTTTCTATTCAACATTTTCATAATTTAATTCAGCCTTACCATTTCACGGTTGTAACCGACTGCAAATCTCTTAAAGAAAGTTATCTAAAACAGACTCTCAATACCAGGGTTCACAGATGGTGGTCCTACTTGCAGACGTACGATTTCAATATTGTTTACCGCCCGTCCTCAAGAATGCAACACGTAGATTTTCTTTCCCGACACCCTTTATTACCTGAAAATTCAACACCTAACTTGGAAGTGACCCTTTCCGAAAGCGGATCTGAACATGTTTTACTACCTGAGAAGAGTTCGGTCTCCCCGCTTCCCCTCTCTTCCGAGAGTGTTTGTAACAAAGAAATTCCTCACTTCCAAGTTGATCTCACAAATCTACCTGACGATTGGCTCCTTGCTGGTCAACGACAGGATCCCGAAATTGAGAAATTAGTTCAACAATACAGAAATAACGAAATGCCAGAAACTGTCCGTGATACTTATGATCTACGTTCAGGAATCCTGTGTAGAAAATTCCAAAGAAATCATCGTACTCGATGTGTTCCAATTGCACCTCACAAATACCGTTGGTCAATAGTTAACAATTTCCACGAGTCTTTAGCTCACGTTGGTTACGAAAAAACGCTTGAAAAAATATTTGATTTTTATTGGTTTCCTAATATGTCGAAATTTGTCCGAAAATTTGTTGAGAATTGTTTAACGTGTAAAATCGCAAAAACGTCGTCTGGCAAAACTCAAATTCAATTACATCCAATTCCAAAAACTCCAATCCCGTTTCATACAATACATATTGACATTTCAGGAAAGTTGAGTGGAAAATCTGATATGAAGGAATATTTAATTGTAATTATTTGTGCATTTACCAAGTACGTTCTTCTCTATCACACCCGAAAATTAGACAGTCGCAGTGTGATCTCAGCGTTACGTCGCACCATTTCACTTTTTGGCCCACCAAGTCTTGTTGTTGCTGATCAAGGAAGGTGTTTCTCAAGTTCCGAGTTCAAAAATTATTGTCAGCAAAATCAAATAGAATTACACCTCATTGCCACTGGTGCCTCACGCGCCAATGGTCAAGTCGAAAGAGTTATGTCAATTTTGAATAATCTCCTAACTGCCACTGAACTAGGTCAACGAACCTGGCAGGATGCTATACCCGATATTCAACTATCCATTAACAGTACAATCAATAGAGTTACCCGTTCCTCCCCTCTAGAGTTGTTAATCGGAAAAATTGCAAAACCTTTAAATGTCATTACACCCAGTGATTCTCTTACTGAAACTAATGTCGTTGATCGGGATGCGATTCGTGATACCGCTTCCTCTAATATGCAAAAACAAGCTGATTATCTCAAAGATAAATTTGATAAGAATAAAGCAAAAGTCAAATTGCTATCTGTTAATGATATGGTTTTATTGAAAAATGAGCCTCGTAACCAAGAAAAATTGAGTCCCAAATTTAAAGGACCTTTTCAGATCGTGCAGCTATTACCTAATGATAGGTATTTGATTAAATCACTCACTACTAATCGAACGTTTCGTTACTCTCACGATCGTGTTCGAAAAGCTCCAGACGAGCAATTTCGTGATGCTATTTCATCATCTGATGAATCAGAAGATTCAATTTCTGTACAAAATGTACCTCCCTCCGATGACTAGGTTTATAATATTGACCTAGCATAATTATTATGACAATTTCATATCTGTTAGTTATTGAGCAGTGCAATTTTCGTAAGTGGTTTCACCCACCTTTATCATTGTTGGACTTGGTCGATCATTTTCGACGTTGGATATTATTTCTTGGCAATTTATTATCATATCACGTCTTATGGTGAACTGCCTATTTCCTTGTGATTCCTTGACGATTCTCTTGTGGTGACGTAGTGTGCATTTTACGCCCCGTAAGTCCGAAGTGTCCTGTAAGTCGTAGTTTGTGCAATTACGGATCTTCCAAGTGATTTCGTAGTAGCGTGTGAATGATTTACATGCGGTAGTAACCTCGCCGCGTTCTGATGGTAAGTCGAGGACTGCTGGACGTGCTCATTGTTCACTGCTTCCTTTTCCCTATGAGTTTATCCTAATTCCTTTACCTGTGCGTCATTGCACGCAGTTACTTTTGAGTTCTTCCATCGTGGAGACTTTTACCTCAATTTTTATTCTTCCTTTGTGAAGACTTCGTGTATTGATTTTTATTCTTCCGTTGTGAAGATATTATGAATTTTGATACCTACTTCGGTTCTTCCATCGTGGAGACCAATACCCTACTAATCCTTTCAATAGAGAGGCTGTCCACTACTCTGATCATTCCTTGAATAATGATCTCATTCTTATGTGAATGTACTGTCATTATTGTTCAATTGCTCAAATTCTGCCTGCTCAGTACTAACCATACGTTAAATTGTTACCTAGTCATGATTCTGTTTGTATCATTATACATCATTTTGTAATAATTGCCTCCTTTCTGTCGGATGGCCGAATGGTTGTATTTCCTACGTACTGGTCTCGTTCCCCTTGTATGTTTCAGACCCTGACGCGGCCGGGACGTCTCGCGTTTTCAGGATGGCCGTGTCGGGGAACGAGTCTACTATCGCCGGCCTGATGGCTCCAGCGTCCACCCTAAGACCCGGCAATGACGTCAGAGGGACCTTTCCGAAGGGGGCCTAGAAAAGTCCCTCGGGCAGTCTTGGTCTGAACTCCAAGCTGTTAACTTCTGGTCGATAAATTGTGCCGTGTCGGAGGGAGTTCGTTCTGTATTACTTTCCTTACCATATTATTTTATTCTATCTTGTTAATCGATATTGTTTCGAGTACCTACTCTGAAAATACATCCCTGTTTAGTGACAGTAATTCTCGATCATGAACCCTGAGGACCTTGAAGAGGGAGAAATCCCATACTTTTATGAACGTTTTCAAGCAAATTCAAGTAACAATAGGCCTTCTTCATATATATATATATAAATCAGAAACGCGTGTGATTCGCAAAAGAGGCCTAATCCCCGTTTAAATTTTAGCTGACCGAAATACGATCGATGTTTTTCTTCATGTTGGATGGTTGGTGGCTTTGCAGATGAGTGATCTATAGAAAAATAATAAACCATTGTGTAATAATTTGCAGCGTTTTGAACAATTTTGGTTCCGTGACTATCAGTCTGCGTGTCTGTCATGAAATCCTTGTAACGCTCATAACTATACGAAGTTACTGTCCGATTTCGATGAAATTTTCAGGGATTGTGCGGATTTGGGTATACCTAGGTGGTCCTCAATTAAAACCATTTCCCCTGGACTGATAGTAGCTTGCACAATAGCCATAACGTCTACACTTTTTATCAAATTTAATTGAAATATTCAAGGATTGTGCGGGTTGACGTGTAGATGGTCCAGTCCGTTACTGCCCACCCAACTTGGAAGATTTACTATTATAATCTGTTCGAATCAGCTTCCATACAAACGGGGACGATCCAAAAGGATTGATGTTCGCAAAAAGGAAGCCGTGTCTCCTAATGGCTCACCCCATTTAGCAGTTTTAACGCTTTCTCAGCTTCGTTTAACTATCGCATGATAACCTTAAGCTTTCAAGGGATTAATCTCAATTAATCAGCAGCCTCCGCCTCATGAATACCAACTGCCGCCTTCCTGGCTCTGCTCGGCGTTTCTGTGAAAACAGAAACAGTTGAAATTTTCTCTCCGGGCCAGAACGAGTGGAAGTGAAGTGTGCAAATTCATACTGAGGCGGATCGTCCCCATCGTTTGGACGCAACGAATCCACTTCGAATTCCGTAAGAGTACAAATTAATTCAACTATTGGTGTAGCAGTTGTAACGGTATTGTTATTGCAGATATAAAAACATTACCAATTTGTATGTTCGAACCCTAGTATATTAACCTACGACTCTACAAATCAGATACAACGGAGTTCATACATTTTCTTACGTGCATTATTATTGTAACTGAATATTAAAATACAATCAGTCTAGCAATATTGTATATATTACACTCTTTAAGAGCCTGTTCACAGTAAAACCCAGCCCTTTCTCATAACAGTATCTTCAACACTGAGCTATAATTGCACTTAACAGCACGAACTAAGTCCAGTGGTTTTTTTAGGACTTCCCACAGTAAGACTTGGGCGTCCTTATGCGATTGATCTGGGGTAAAGTTGGACAACACTCAACAGAAAAAAATAGCCACACACTAATCCGTTTTAGACCATTCTGAATCCAAATCCGCAAAAAACCGTAGGTGAACATCTGTGTGTGTGTGTGTGTGACAAAATCTTGTGTACTCTGCACAGGCCTTAGTTCTCAACCGATTTTCGTGGTTCTTTTTTTGTTCGACGCGGAAAACTATCTAATTGTGCATTACGTCGCCGGAATTTCGAATTTTGCCTTTTAAGGAGGGGGAAAGGGAGGTTTTTGGGTACAATCTTGTGTACTCTGCCCAGGCCTCAAATTCCAACCGATTTGCGCGTTTCTTTTTTTGTTCGACTCAGATAACTTCCTAGTTGCACACTGTTTCACCGAAGTATCGAAATTAGCATGGGGAGAGGGCGAGTGAGGGATAATATTGAAATGAATAGATCGATTTTTATAGACAACAAACCAACACGGTTGAATTCCAAACAGGTTCTGAACTTTTATTGTAAACCAATAATTAGCAGGTGGTTAACAACCACAAACGAATAAATAATAATGTAGTGACCTCTACATCACCCCCTCCTCCTCCTGCTTATTGCTTGTGTACGGTGCCAGATGATCAGTATGGACAACTCTAACTTTTCCTTTAGGAGGTTTGATTCTAAAAACCACGTCTGAGAGCACTTTCAGGACTCTGCAAGGTCCTACCCAGGGACATTGGAGCTTTGGGGATTTTCCGACGGTTCTTCGAGGCCATAGGTACCAGACTAGGTCCCCAATCTGATATTTGGACGTGGTCGTCTTCACATCGTAATTTTTCTTCGCTTCTTCCGATGCTGCTCGTAACTTCTGACGCGCCAGGTCGTGGATAGAAAGCAACTGTGTTTGAAGCTGTTTGGCATATCCAGATGTAGTAGCAGCGACTCCTGGAACTGTTACCCCAGTAAGTAAGTGCATCGGGAGCGTGAGTTGTCGTTTAAAATTGAGTTCAGCAGGTGTGAATCCAGTGGAAGTATGCTCAGTAGCCCTATAAGCCAAAAGTACACAAGGAAGCCATTGATCCCAATCTCGTTGATTTTTATCAACCACTTTAGATAACATGTTCCAGAGAGTTCTATTGAATCGTTCCACGATCCCATTGCTCTGAGGTCGTAGTGGGGTAGTCCGAGTCTTTTTGATCTGTAGCAATTGCATCACTTCTTGGAACACCTGAGATTCGAAGTTGGTTCCCTGATCAGAGTGCAGCTCTCTTGGGACACCAAATCGAGAAATCACAGTGTCCACCAAACCCTGTGCAACAGTCTCTGCCCTAATATCTGGTACTGGAAAGGCTTCAGGCCACTTCGTGAAGTGGTCAATGGCCACAACGATGAATTTGTTTCCCCTTTTCGTCAGTGGGAGTGGTCCAACAATGTCAATTGCAACTCTCTCAAATGGAACTCCTGAGACAAAACTTTTAAGGGGAGCCTTGTTCCGTCTCACTTTGTCCCCTCTTCGGCCACAAACCTCACAGTTCAAGCAATGGATTTTCACATCTCTCAGGAGTCCTGGCCAATAGTACTGGGATCTGATGAGGCCAAGGGTCCTCCGACGCCCAAAATGACCAACAGAGTGTGCCAATTCCATGATTTCCTGACGTAAGGCCTTGGGGACAACTACTTGGGTAAATGTCCGAATTCCCTTGTCATCTTCCCAAATTCGTACCAAAATTCCATATCGGACCTGAAGAGAGTTGAACATTGCCCATAGAGTTTTTGCTGGACCACTCTTGTCCACCACGTGTTCCCAGGGTGGCCTCTTCTTGGATACGACCCATTCCTTGACCTCTCGAATCTCATTGTCCACTTCCTGTGCTGTTGGCCAGTCAATCTTCTCTGTATCCACCTGGACACGACAGGCAGCTTGTTCCAAGGACTTCTGTTCTTGTCTGAGACAATGCTGGCAATCGTCGGTTAGGCAAGGCCTCCTTGACAGGGCGTCTGCATTCTGATGTGATTTTCCAGGTCTGTGGACAATTTGGTAGTTGTAGGACGACAAGAACTGGAGCCACCGGGCTAGCTGGCCATCTGGTTCCTTGAAATTTTGCAGCCATTGCAGAGCAGCGTGGTCTGACCTCACCAGGAATTTTTCGTCAGCATCCAACCCAAAGGAATGAAAATGCCTCACAGCTTTGATCACGCTGAGAAGCTCCTTTCTGGTGGCACAATAATTCCTTTCTGGTTTAGAAAGACATTTGCTGAAATACGACAGCACTTTTTCCTCTCCATTTTGGACTTGAGATAGAACTGCACCAACTGCTTTGTCACTGGCGTCTACGTCCAATACAAAGGGAGCACCTGGAACAGGGTGACACAAGACAGGTGGTTCGGTCAAAGCACTCTTGATGTCACAAAAAGCAGCATTGCAAGCAGGGGTCCATTCAAACGTAGAATTCCTATTCTGAAGGGAATATAATGGAGCCATTCGATGGGCAAAGTTTGGAATGAAACATCGGTAGTAGGAACACATACCTACGAATGTGCGAACTTCTTTGCAATCTCTTGGAACTGGCCATTCCTTCACTTTAACAGTTTTTGATGGGTCTGCTTCTATGCCTCTGCCTGAGATCATGAATCCTAAATAAGTCACTCTCCTGGAAAATAAATTACACTTCTTTGGATTTAATTTAACTCCCTTTTGTCGAAAAATACCAAAAACCCGTTTGAGCCAGTTTACATGATCCTCAAAGTCTGGATTATCTACGAGTACATCATCCAGATACACTTTAACTCGCCCCAAGCGGATCTCTTCATGTAGGATTCCATGCATTGCCCTTTGGAAAGTGGCAGGGGCGTTGCAAAGCCCAAATGGCATGGTTCTGAAGTGCCACAGCCCACGAGGTGTACAAAATGCCGTCTTTTCTTTGTCATTTTCGGCCATCGGTATTTGCCAGTACCCTGACTGTAAATCTAAGGTAGAAAACCAACAACTTCCAGCCAAGGCACCAGTCAGCTCGTCAATTTTCGGTAATGGATGAGAGTCCTTTCTGGTAACAGCATTCAGGCGCCGGAAATCGATACAAAACCTTGTCGAGCCATCTTTCTTTGGTACAAGAACAATGGGACTAGCCCATGGACTGTGAGAAGGCTCGATAACGCCCGTATCTTCCATGTCCCGAATGAGTTTATCCACTTCATCCAATCGATGAGGAGCAATTCGACGTGGAGCCTGTCTGATGGGGGGGCTATCGCCAACATTAACTGAGTGAGAGTACCCACTTATACAGCCTAAATCCTTACCCCCAGTAGCAAATATGTCAGAAAACTCTAGAAGTAAAGCATGGACTACAAACCTCTGTTGCTTGGGAAGATTATTAGTGGCATTTTCCATCAGTTTTTCGATATGCGAAGGAACTCCGTTACTTGACTCGTGACACGGTTCATCAAATGGGTTGATCTCTTGGAATCCATCGTCCTCATCAGCAACACTGTTAACCCCATATGCCAGATCATTGTCATTCAAAACACTCAAGTGTTTTCCATTAATTATCACAGTCCTTGCAGCAGTATCGATTAAACACTCGTGTTTTCTGAGAAAATCAAGGCCAAGTATGCAGTCTTCGTGAATTTGGGCTACTAGTACCGTGTGTAGCAATTTCACACTATTTCCGAAATTGAACTGTACCTCAGCCTGCCCAAGCACTGGTATACGTTCACCTGAAACTGACCTCAGCGACTGTGATCCCCCAGGTTTTAAGGGCACAGTAATATGCTCCATCAACGAATAGTTCAAGATTGTTTTAGTGGCTCCCGTATCCTCAAAAAAGTCACATTTTACCTCACAAACTGTACCTGGTAGAATTAGAGATGAACTGGTCGCAACTCTATAAATGACTGAATCTTCTGGTTGCCAACTCAGCAAGCTATTTTGATGAGGCCAATCAACGCAGGTTGGTGTGTGCCTCCTCACTCCAACCTTCGGGCATTTCCCTGTGAGGAAGACTGCGAAGTTGATGGGAATTGTGGTGGTGGAGTAGAAATTGGCAACTGAGATCTTCCTGCCTTTCCTTGGTGCTGAGGTATAGGACCTGCCTGGAGCATCTGTGCCAAAACAGTGACGGGTGGATAAGGACAACTACGAGCAATGTGCCCAGGAGTGGAACACCTCCAGCACATCATCTGACGCCATGGCCGTCGCTCAAACTTCCTTGATTCACTATTTTCTCTGTGCACCGGGGCAACCGTAGCGACTCGTCTGGTTGGTAGCTCAGATTCTGGCATTGAACAAACTTCCAGTTGCTCTTCTTGTAGGAGACGGACATTGGCTGTTGGTTGAGATGCTAGGGAGATAGTTTCAAACCTTATTGCCACATCTAAAGCCTCATCCATTTTCTTTGGCCACACACCCAGAACTTTCTCCTTAACGGACTGATCGCGGAGACTCTGAACAAAATGATAAACAATCATTTCTTCTGCCGGTCCTGTTCTCACACTTGTCGGCCAAGCACGACGAGCCAATGTTTGAATTTCACGATGATAAGTTGCCACATCTTCTTTCACCAACTGTTTCCTTGTTATAAGTTGAGCCATGAAACGTTGTGCTCTACTCTGATGGCCAAATCGTTTGTTCATCGCTTCAATTATGCTTGAATACGAGCGAGGAGGGCTTATATCAGGTAGCACTTCCAGGGCTGAACCCGTCAAAGCTTGTTCCAGAGCCACGGCTTTCGTTTCCTCGTCCCAACCATTCTTTGTACAAATATCTTCGAATTGAAGATGATAAGCTTCCCATTCAATATTTCCATCAAATGATTGAGGTTTGAACATGGTAGGTGGTCGCGACCCAATCCTGGGGGCTGAATCAATTGGTTGTTGAGGCACTGATCTTGAGGCATTAAGAAATTCCTTCAAAAACTGAGTCCAGTCATGCTGCATAGCAATTCTCAATTCTGCTAAGGAAGTGCTCCATTCAGCTTGAAGTTCTTCCAACAGATTTGCTTTTTCTGATTCCCAGAATTCTCGAAATTGTTCAGAGATAGGTCGATCGCCTTGGGAGATTTCAGCAGATTGGGAGGGAACAGTCTGGTGAGCCATCGGCTGATTTTGAATATCACCTATCACCCCCTCCTCCTCCTCCTCATCCTCCTCAAGAGGCGTAGAGCGTGTAGTAACCATTAGCTGCCACCAGTGAAATGAATAGATCGATTTTTATAGACAACAAACCAACACGGTTGAATTCCAAACAGGTTCTGAACTTTTATTGTAAACCAATAATTAGCAGGTGGTTAACAACCACAAACGAATAAATAATAATGTAGTGACCTCTACAATATTCACAAAATATCCGATTTTTCAATATTTCGGTTCCTTTATACCTTACTAATTGAAATCTATGAAATTGAGGAGAAATTCTCATTATACCTCCGAATTTTCATGAATTATTCTCTGTAATTAAGTGGGGGGGAAGACCGCTTATTTCTTGCCTCAAATACTAAATAAATTATTTAGTAAATAAATACAATACAATACTAAAAGCGGGACAGCGGTGTGACCTCTGCGGGGATCGTGGGCTCATCGCCGGCCAGGGCTCTCATCGCCCCCCTCGTCACAACACAGGGTGGTGAAGCCAATGGGAAGCCATTAGCGAAATCATCAGAACAAATTCTGATCTTCCCTTTGGAAGACAGCTGATGACGTCCGCGACACCAGGAATGCCAGTCGGACGAAAATCCAACCTGAAATGGTTGTTTACTTTACTTTACTTACTATATAATTTTACATTGAGTAAAACAGTTTTATCACTTGCCAACTGGTGATCTAATGCTTTTCCAAAGGGACGTCCCCTGGAATGCATGCATTACTTAATAATATGTTTTTGCTTGAGTCGCCGGACTTCATCTTAGTTGCCCAAAACGAAGAGCATTTCCAGGTTTTCATGATTGTGGAGGCGTTGCTCTTGTTTCCTTGAGTCAATGGGATACCTACCTTGCGATAATTTCGTGGACTGTTTCCATCCACGTGCACGTACTAAACTTTTCAGTAGGTATTTTATTTTGGGAGGTTTGGATTCGGTTAATGTTAGTTTTTTTGACACAGCCCCATAACAGAATTCCATAGAACCTTGTAGTGCGAAGGATCTGCTTATACTCGTAAATAAACAGTTTATTGTGGAGAGGGAGACGATAATTTCTTCCCATCAACCAAAACTTCTTTCTGAATTTGATTTTAATTTCCTCTATTTTCTTTTAAATGTCATTTTTTCCCGTTTAATTTGGAGTCGAGGGTAATCGCGACAAGTCCCGATCATATCCCGACAAGTCCCGATGGTATATCTGCTCAGCTGATCAGAGCTCAGTTTTCCATTCAAACAGACTCCTTGTGAAATTTCAGTGGTCACCAGGCGTGAATTTAGCCCCCCTAGCTGATCAGAGCTCAGTTTTCCATTCAAACAGACTCCTTGGGAAATTTCAGTGGTCACCAGGCGTGAATTTCGTTCTCCAGCTGATCAGAGCTCAGTTTTCCATTCAAACAGACTCCTTGGGAAATTTCAGTGGTTACCAGGCGTGAATTTCGCCCCCCTAGCTGATCAGAGCTCAGTTTTCCATTCAAACAGACTCCTTGTGAAATTTCAGTGGTCACCAGGCGTGAATTTAGCCCCCCTAGCTGATCAGAGCTCAGTTTTCCATTCAGACAGACTCCTTGTGAAATTTCAGTGGTCACCAGGCGTGAATTTCGCCCCCCTAGCTGATCAGAGCTCAGTTTTCCATTCAAACAGACTCCTTGTGAAATTTCAGTGGTCACCAGGCGTGAATTTCGCCCCCCTAGCTGATCAGAGCTCAGTTTTCCATTCAGACAGACTCCTTGTGAAATTTCAGTGGTCACCAGGCGTGAATTTAGCCCCCCTAGCTGATTAGAGCTCAGTTTTCCATTCAAACAGACTCCTTGGGAAATTTCAGTGGTTACCAGGCGTGAATTTAGCCCCCCTAGCTGATCAGAGCTCAGTTTTCCATTCAAACAGACTCCTTGGGAAATTTCAGTGGTCACCAGGCGTGAATTTCGCCCCCCTAGCTGATCAGAGCTCAGTTTTCCATTCAAACAGACTCCTTGTGAAATTTCAGTGGTCACCAGGCGTGAATTTCGCCCCCCTAGCTGATCAGAGCTCAGTTTTCCATTCAAACAGACTCCTTGTGAAATTCCAGTGGTCACCAGGCGTGAATTTCGCCCCCCTAGCTGATCAGAGCTCAGTTTTCCATTCAAGCAGACTCCTTGTGAAATTTCAGTGGTCACCAGGCGTGAATTTCGCCCCCCTAGCTGATCAGAGCTCAGTTTTCCATTCAAACAGACTCCTTGTGAAATTCCAGTGGTCACCAGGAGTTGATTTAGCACTCCCAGAAATTTGGTATACAGGCTCCATCTGGGGTCTAGTTGTGGCAAAATGAGATTTAAAATTTTGAAAACTCCCTAGCTCAAAAAATGTCGATATAAAGGTATTGTTTTTCCTTCAATTTAAGGTAGTATTGGATTTTTAGAATTTTTAGAGACCACGCGGAGCCCTGTAGGACAAAACGTTCGCTCTCTACGAGAACTTAAGGGTTGGACTTACGATAAATCAGAAACACGAGGGTGAATGACTTACTACTTGAATTCAAATTGAAATTGAATGACCTACTATCTGAATACTTGAATTGACCTACCTACCTAAGTGGTAGGTAGGTGTTATCTGTGGTTGGCAGGTTTTAATAATGGCAAAGCCGAGTTCTTTGCAAACGAGTGATCTATATAGAGAAAAATAAAAATAAATAAACCGTTGTGTAATAATTTGCAGCGTTTTCTTATTGAGTAATTTTTCTACTGAACTTGTTTTATTTTGCAAGGTTCAAACAAAGCCACGAGGCAACTTCGATTGAATTACAAAGAAATTTCCCGCCGCTAATAATACGTTCCTTACCTACCATGTACCCAGCATACGTCAGAAGCAAAAGGGACGAGAAGGGATGGCTAACATCGTTAGAGAACCAGGAGTCACTCTGCTCTCGGCGACGCCCTTAAGTGGCTGCATTAATCGCTTTGGTTGCCTTCAAAGGCTGGCGCTAATGGCAACTTACTTTTCCGTCTGAATTTTCACACCTGGAAAACGGTACAACAGTTCCCCCTGGAGACGATAGTTCATTGTCGGTTATGATTGAGGGACCTTCCTACAAGAAAACGTTGGTGAAAAGTGTAAATGTTTTCAAAGTGGGTGCGGCACATAGCTTCCTCGAAATGTAAATCTGATGAAATGGTGAAAATCACCCACCAACGGCCGTTAGCTGGTACCCGTGAGATCACCGAAGGTCTTGACAATTTTCCGGATCGGGCCAATGGTGAAGCCCGCTTCACTTAAGCGGGTGAGGCAATAAGTAGCCAAGAGAGAAATCATCAGAGCCAATTCTATAGCTTTTCCAAGTCGAATTGAGAATTTTCCAAACCAAATTGAGAATTTTCCAAACCAATTTGAGAATTTTCCAAACCAATTTGAGAATTTTCCAAACCAACTTGAGAATTTTTCAAACCAATTTGAGAATTTTTCAAACCAAGTATATTATAAATAAGAAAGAAGAAGGGAATCATACAAACCAAAGTCCCAATTTTTCAAAGCAAATCAAAACTTATAATTTTTAATAAAATTGCACAATACATCGTTAAAAGAAAGAAATTCGCATTTTTTCATGAGAGAGGAAAAAAAAAAATCACATTTTTCATGTTTTTGTGAAAAATTAGGTAAGGTAGGTTTACGTTTGCGCATGCGCAGAGGCTACTAACAATTCGGGGCGATGATTTTCATAGGGGACCATCTACACTCCAATCCACAAATTTCCTGACTGTCGTTACAAGGATTTCTTGCCACACTCATAGACAATTTACAATTTTCTTTATTCATCAAATTAAATTACACTGTGGTTAAGCCCCAAGACCAGGAGTCGCGCGGGGCTTTGATGTGGTGTGAAAACAAGTAGGTACCTACCTATCCTTATTATAATAGCAAAATACAATAAAATAAAACTGTCCTCATATATAAATGATAAAATGTATAGTAAATTAGCGACAAACTGTCGAGTTGTTGCATTTAACTTTTTTGGTTTATTATTTTCAATAATACCTAAGCCTTTGGAATCGAGCAAGAAAAAAAAAAATTTTAACCCCCCCTCAAAATTTGATGTTTTACGTTTCAAGGTACGTAGAATACGAAAATCGAATAAAAAAATTTCCGTCCGTCCGCCGTTCGCGGCACTTTTTTTAGCAACACTGGACCGATTTGGTTCAAATTTGGTATATGGGCTCCATTTGGGGTCTAGTTGTGCCGCGAAGCTTTTGGTTGATGTAGGTCACTTCTAAGGGGTGAAAATTAAGGGTTGAAATTTTCAAGAGTGCCCTAGCTCGAAAACTCTCGAAATAAAGGTATCGTTTTTTCACCAATTTTAAATAGTATTGAATTTTTAAAAATTTTTGAGACCACCCGGAGCTCTGTAGGACAAACCGTTCGGTCCCTACGAGAACTTGAAGGTTTTCCTTCGATAAAACAGAATCATGAGTGTGAATTTTATCTGACTAAAATGCGATCGCTGTTCATTTCTTCGATTTGTATACAGTTTTGCCTTCTGCGTAACCAGTAATCAAATTTCCATAATATGGACATTTGATTACTGGTTACGCAGTAGGCAAAACTGTATACAAATCGAAGAAATGAAAGCTTCATATTATGAAGCTTTCTATTTTTCGAATCGAGTGTGAAGCGTTTAGTTTTTTCTAATAAACTTGATTGTGAAGGTGTGAAGCCAGTATGGTGTGGTAGGTAGTACCTAGCTGGTAGGTAAAAAAAATGTTGGTGGGTAAAAAACGCTGCAAATCATTGCTCAAAGGTTTATTATTTTCTGTATAGATCACCCTTCTGTATAGATCACTGGTTCTCCATCAATAGCACCTACCACCATCTGTATTCTCCCTTGACCTTCCCTCTCAAATTTCAGCTTCCTGCGTTCAATAGGATTGAAAATGGCTTCGGAGCTCACTCAGCTGATCAGAGCTCTTCCAGGCGTCTTCAGTATTCGAGAAGATCTTCTTCACTCTTCAGATCACTGATCAGCTGAGTGAGCTCCGAAGCCATTTTCAATCCTATTGAACGCAGGAAGCTGAAATTTGAGAGGGAAGGTCAAGGGAGTATACAGATGGTGGTAGGTGCTATTGATGGAGAACCAGTGATCTATACAGAAGGGTGATCTGTACAGAAAATAATAAACCTTTGAGCAATGATTTGCAGCGTTTCATAAATTAATTAGGTACTTTACCAAATAATTTCTAAGGATATAATGGTGCTACGATTTGAAATTCATTCTGTTTGTTTCGTAGCGGGTTTTGAGTAGGTAGGTATTTGTTTGTCCAAGGTTAAGTACACCTGCATGTGCTTCTCCCTGCTAGTATGTTGGTGCAGGGCACTTCGTTTTCAAGCAGGTATTTTTTTGCCTTTGTGTTGAATCTTGTTATGCTTTCATTTTCCTTATATATTTTAGGTATAATTAGATTGCAAATTGCCGGTACCATGTAGCTAGCTAGTCTCTTACTGTGATCGTAGGTGAATCGTGGTTGTTCGATGGTCGGGAACCTTTGCCTCCTCGTCTTCTGATCAGTGAGTTTAGTTTCCTCCCACTTCAAGTTCTTCGTACCATATCTTGCCGCCGATTGGTAATAGAGTTGTAATTCTGTGGTTTTTGGGTTTATGAAATTAAATTATAATAAATTGTCGATATACAATTGTTAGGTTAGAGTTTACAAAGAAGGATTAGATGATGATGCTTACCTGAGTCTCCTGATGCTAGGTGGACTCCTGAAGGTGAATATGGCTTTACTATTACGGTGGTTGCGTGGTGACCAAGTATTGAAGGCAAAGGTTTACTTGATAATTGATGTGATACTAAATTAAAGAAGATTTCAAAATGAAGTGTTGCTTTATTGACTTGATCCTAATCCTTTAAGAATGAGTTGAAAACCCTAACTAGTGAGGCTAGGTGATTCCAGGTAGAAGATATCTTGAACTAAAAGCCCAGAGGATAATTGGTTCTACCTAGGAAGTCCCTAGGGTTGCTGCCACCACCTGGGTCGAGTATTGACCTCAGGAAATACCCAAAATTCCTAGACGCAATATACCTGAGTCCGTTAGAGTTTGACAGGGTTAAACTCTGAAATGAGTAACACAATTTAAAAACACGTAGGGTTTTTATTCAGAGAAATTATAAGTATGTTACCGTGAAGCGGATTTAAGTTGGTTCTTATGGAACCGACTGCAAAGAAAATAAGAATTATATTTGAAAGAGATATTTGAAAATATATCAATACGCTTGAAAAACGTACTTGAAAATAATTACTTTGTCACACTTGAATTTAAGTAATAATGCACAAAATTCGCAATAAATTTTACTTCTTGAATATAATGTAATTTGTCTTATTTGCAATATGCTTATCGCAACGATAAACGAAATAATGTAGGAACTTGAATCTCCTAATATTAATATGACTTAGTATTATGACTTCGACTTGACTGAAATTACAACTTCTTCTGCACAACAATGCTTCTTACTAATACAATACAATTTTCAACTTTACTATTTTTACAATATGCTTTTCATTTACTTTCACTTTACTTTTACTTTACTTTTACAGGACGTTATGTTATAGGGGAGGTTTTGCCAGATTTTGATTGTTGTAAGCGCTTACAAGATTATAGAGGGAATGATGCTCCCCCTTGGCCTAGCTTGGATCCTGTGGGAATCTCCATGGCGGTATGTTGCTTCAGGGCCTCCTCTTGTAATTGCTGAAGGGGGATGCCTGGGATCGGGGCAGACTTGCCTCGGTCCGGGTTCTAACGGCGTACCGGTTCTGGTGGCGAAAATGGAGATTGGCGGCAGATTCTCGTGTCCCGTGCCTTGGCTACTCGGGAAAACACAAGAAATCCGACTGGCGGGATTCGGTTCGCGACTCTTGGTGAAATGTTCCGTGGATACACTCACACACAGGTTCTCAGTTCGTTCACCGACACTACTGTTAGAGAGGATGAGTACTGGAGTTGGGTTCCAATCACAATGGAGACGCGTGGCTTCAGACTGAAGGCTCGAGGGAGGGGGCAGCCCCTTTTATAACCTCGGCCATCTTGCGGCCTACCGTTGGAAGGGCCGCGATGGTGGCGCGCTTGCTTGTCCCCGCGGTGGTGGACATGAGTTGGCTGTTGCTGTGTATGGAAGCAATTTGGTAGTGCATGGAAGACTTTGTTGTGGAGAATCAGTATTTTCAGTAACTGGGCATTTTCAGTCCATTACAGAGTTCTCTGAAGGGAAGTAATTTCTCTGCCTTCAGATTCCTTCCTTCTGCTCTCAGTAACTTTGCTGCAAAATTGTAGGACTGATTTATTGGGCCCAGGACTTCATGGTAGGTTCCCCCAAACAAAACCACACCGTATCTCACTCTTGCCTGGAAGTGAGCCTCAAATACTCTTTTAAGATCCCCTAGGGAGCAGTAATCCTTAAGAAATCTCATACAAAAATTTGCACGGTTCAACTGTTTCTTCAGTCCCACTACATGTTGGTTCCACAGCAAATTTCTGTCTATTGTTAGTCCCAAGTATTTCACTGAGCTTGATTCCTCAATTCTTTCACAATTACAGGTGTTATTTATAGGACAAGAGCTTTCGTGTATCTTTATGGCCTGCAGTACCCCTTCTTGTATTCCATGTTCGGTATACCTGAACAGGATTAACTTTGTTTTAGATGCTTTTATCATCAGGTTCATGCTGGTTAATTGGATGATTAGCTTTTGCAAATCGTGCTCTATAATCGCAAATACGTCGAAGTTTTGAGCTACGGAATAAACGAGGGCGGTATCATCTGAAAAAGTAAACAAATTTCCGTATAATTGTAGGTTGTTGATGGAGTTTATGTATATAAGAAAAAGCAGGGGAGATAAGGTACTGCCCTGTGGCACTCCTACTGTAGTGTACTCTTCCTCACTTTTTGCTTTAGCGTACCATACAGATTGCGACCTGTCCTGCAAAAAACTCCGGAACCATCTGCACGCCTGCTCATCCAAACCCGCTTCGTGTAGCCTACGAGGTTTTTTCGATTTACCCTGTCAAATGCTTTGGACATGTCCAGGTAAACCCATGCAGTTTTCCTCCTACTCTCCAGAGAGTTCACTATGTACTGGACATGTCTTTCAGCGGCCATCTCTGTCATCTCTGGATGTCATATCTGGACATGCAGACACAAACAAGCACACTCACATGCAGACACAAACAAGCACACCCACAGACGCACACACACCCACAAGCACACTCAAAGACACTGACAGGCACACTCACATGCAGACACAAACAAGCACACTCACAAACACTCTAGCAATAAAGTCCCTCAGCCCAGGGTGTACTGAATGCTGAGGAAAAAAAAACTCACAGACGCACACACCCACAAACACTCTAGCAGATGCTGACAGGCACACTCATATGCAGACACAAACAAGCACACTCACATGCAGACACAAACAAGCACACTCACATGCAGACACAAACAAGCACACTCACAGACGCACACACACCCACAAGCACACTCAAAGACACTGACAGGCACACTCACATGCAGACACAAACAAGCACACTCACAAACACTCTAGCAATAAAGTCCCTCAGCCCAGGGTGTACTGAATGCTGAGGAAAAAAAAACTCACAGACGCACACACCCACAAACACTCTAGCAGATGCTGACAGGCACACTCACATGCAGACACAAACAAGCACACTCACAAACACTCTAGCAATAAAGTCCCTCAGCCCAGGGTGTACTTTCTGCTGAGGAAAAAAAACTCACAGACGCACACACCCACAAACACTCTAGCAGATGCTGACAGGCACACTCATATGCAGACACAAACAAGCACACTCACATGCAGACACAAACAAGCACACTCACAGACGCACACACTTCCACAAGCGCACTCACAGACGCACACACCCACAAACACTCTAGCAGATGCTGACAGGCACACTCACATGCAGACACAAACTAGCACACTCACATGCAGACACCCACAAGCACATTCACAGACGTAC
The DNA here is from genome assembly GCA_009739505.2 of Apolygus lucorum. Taxonomy (NCBI): domain Eukaryota; kingdom Metazoa; phylum Arthropoda; class Insecta; order Hemiptera; family Miridae; genus Apolygus; species Apolygus lucorum. The sequence goes on along the minus strand of CM019173.2, from coordinate 1,536,705 downwards.
ACACACCCACAAGAACACTCACAGACGCACACACCCACAAAAACTCTAGCAGATGCTGACAGGCACACTCACATGCAGACACAAACTAGCACACTCACATGCAGACACCCACAAGCACACTCACAGACGTACACACACCCACAAGAACACTCACAGACGCACACACCCACAAAAACTCTAGCAGATGCTGACAGGCACACTCACATGCAGACACAAACTAGCACACTCACATGCAGACACCCACAAGCACACTCACAGACGTACACACACCCACAAGAACACTCACAGACGCACACACCCACAAAAACTCTAGCAGATGCTGACAGGCACACTCACATGCAGACACCCACAAGCACACTCACAGACGCACACACCCACAAACACTCTAGCAGATACTGACAGGCACACTCACATGCAGACACACACAAGCACACTACTCACAGACGCACACACCCACAAACACTCTAGCAGATACTGACAGGCACACTCACATGCAGACACACACAAGCACACTCACAGACGCACACACCCACAAAAACTCTAGCAGATACTGACAGGCACACTCACATGCAGACACACACAAGCACACTACTCACAGACGCACACACCCACAAACACTCTAGCAGATACTGACAGGCACACTCACATGCAGACACACACAAGCACACTCACAGACGCACACACCCACAAAAACTCTAGCAGATACTGACAGGCACACTCACATGCAGACACACACAAGCACACTCACAGACGCACACACCCACAAAAACTCTAGCAGATACTGACAGGCACACTCACATGCAGACACCCACAAGCACACTCACAGATGCACACACCCACAAAAACTCTAGCAGATACTGACAGGCACACTCACATGCAGACACACACAAGCACACTCACAGACGCACACACCCACATAAACTCTAGCAGATACTGACAGGCACACTCACATGCAGACACACACAAGCACACTCACAGACGCACACACCCACAAAAACTCTAGCAGATACTGACAGGCACACTCACATGCAGACACACACAAGCACACTCACAGACGCACACACCCTCAAAAACTCTAGCAGATACTGACAGGCACACTCACATGCAGACACACACAAGCACACTCACAGACGCACACACCCACAAAAACTCTAGCAGATACTGACAGGCACACTCACATGCAGACACACACAAGCACACTCACAGACGCACACACCCACATAAACTCTAGCAGATACTGACAGGCACACTCACATGCAGACACACACAAGCACACTCACAGACGCACACACCCACATAAACTCTAGCAGATACTGACAGGCACACTCACATGCAGACACACACAAGCACACTCACAGACGCACACACCCACATAAACTCTAGCAGATACTGACAGGCACACTCACATGCAGACACACACAAGCACACTCACAGACGCACACACCCACAAAAACTCTAGCAGATACTGACAGGCACACTCACATGCAGACACACACAAGCACACTCACAGACGCACACACCCTCAAAAACTCTAGCAGATACTGACAGGCACACTCACATGCAGACACACACAAGCACACTCACAGACGCACACACCCACAAAAACTCTAGCAGATACTGACAGGCACACTCACATGCAGACACCCACAAGCACACTCACAGATGCACACACCCACAAAAACTCTAGCAGATACTGACAGGCACACTCACATGCAGACACACACAAGCACACTCACAGACGCACACACCCTCAAAAACTCTAGCAGATACTGACAGGCACACTCACATGCAGACACACACAAGCACACTCACAGACGCACACACCCACAAAAACTCTAGCAGATACTGACAGGCACACTCACATGCAGACACACACAAGCACACTCACAGACGCACACACCCACAAAAACTCTAGCAGATACTGACAGGCACACTCACATGCAGACACCCACAAGCACACTCACAGATGCACACACCCACAAAAACTCTAGCAGATACTGACAGGCACACTCACATGCAGACACACACAAGCACACTCACAGACGCACACACCCACAAAAACTCTAGCAGATACTGACAGGCACACTCACATGCAGACACACACAAGCACACTCACAGACGCACACACCCACAAAAACTCTAGCAGATACTGACAGGCACACTCACATGCAGACACACACAAGCACACTCACAGACGCACACACCCACAAAAACTCTAGCAGATACTGACAGGCACACTCACATGCAGACACACACAAGCACACTCACAGACGCACACACCCACAAAAACTCTAGCAGATACTGACAGGCACACTCACATGCAGACACACACAAGCACACTCACAGACGCACACACCCACAAAAACTCTAGCAGATACTGACAGGCACACTCACATGCAGACACACACAAGCACACTCACAGACGCACACACCCACAAAAACTCTAGCAGATACTGACAGGCACACTCACATGCAGACACACACAAGCACACTCACAGACGCACACACCCACAAAAACTCTAGCAGATACTGACAGGCACACTCACATGCAGACACACACAAGCACACTCACAGACGCACACACCCACAAAAACTCTAGCAGATACTGACAGGCACACTCACATGCAGACACACACAAGCACACTCACAGACGCACACACCCACAAAAACTCTAGCAGATACTGACAGGCACACTCACATGCAGACACACACAAGCACACTCACAGACGCACACACCCACATAAACTCTAGCAGATAGGTACTGACAGGCACACTCACATGCAGACACACACAAGCACACTCACAGACGCACGCCATATTTTTTTCGAAGTCTAGCTAAAAATGATCATAATTTAAAAAAGTCCATTCATGCAGCATGAATTAATGAGCGAATTTTCAAAGAAATCATTCAGTTTAAGGTGTGGTTAAGAAAAGGACCAATGGTGTTGCAATTTGTTGTAGAAAGTTTTTTTTTCGATTCTTTGTTTTTTATATATATGTATATATATATTTTTTTACTTGCTTTTACACCAATAATCGACGTCCCGGAAGACGTGAAATCACTGGGCTGAAAGCTGAATCTGGGAGCCCGAGAAGCGTTCTGATTGTGGAAGCTCCTGGACGTAGTTAAAGATGAGTGCGACAGATCGCGTTCATGATCACTTGTTCCCAACCTCATCACAACAAGTCACCTTGTTTATCACATATTTTTCTCCTTGGTGCGTTACCTGCTGCATCTAAGTAATTAATTTAATAACATTTAAATATATTCGCGATATGTACGAAAAAATCGTACGATTTTCAATAATACACTCGGTTTTAAACGTTTCTATCGGTGGCAGTTGTCGATAAAATATTTGAACGAGGACTCGCTTTGCTTTGAAGGTCTTAGGAGTCCATATTCGTTTTCTAGTCGTCTCTACGAACTCATAGAGTACCCACACGGCTACTCCATTTCTGGGTACAACAAATATACGCACGTATTCATTATATATATATATAGCTACAAACTTTTCTTAATTTTGGACAATTTTCATTTTTGAAAAAAGCATTCATATCAGAAATTTTGTGCTGAATCCGAATATACCATAAATTACTATGATTTTCAATGTAAAAACCTCAAAAAACGGGAAAAACCCATTTTTTTGGAGTTTTTTTGAATTTTGGACCACTTTGGATTGTCCAAAATTGCTGGTTAACGAACTTGACCTATGGTTTGTTGTTACAAACATTTTGGCATAAACTAAAAAAAAAATTTTAAACAATTACTCAAGTTATCGTCCGGAATGACACATATATATATATATATATACATATGATTTTTGGGAAAACTTCAGGGATCGTTTCAGAATGTTCCAAAACGGATTTCAGTGTGAAAATTTTTCGAAAAAGTCGATTCTAAAAATTTTGAGGCCATTGCAATAGCTTCATTTTCTTTGAAAATTCGCTAAAATGATCACAAATGAGTTAAAATATATGTTTGAATATTCGGTCATTCAATCATGCTGGACGAATGGAACTTTTTTATAAGAGGTTATTACGGGGGTTATTACGGGAGTTATTACGGACCTCTATTTTCCATCCTCGCCAGAAAATGACGAATAGAACTCATTTAGAGGCCCTCAAGAAAGGGATGGGGGAGGAGGAGGTGTTGAATATGAAATGTACCCCGAAGGAGGTGGAGGGGGGCGGCAAATTGAGCGGCCTCCGGACGGAGGAAACGACCCTTGACGAACTCTGAGAGATCGGCACGCTCGGAGCGGAGGACGGCTGGAATGTTCGGCACTCGGCGGAATAAGTGCGATATTGGATTCCTGGCGGAGTCCAGGAGTCGAGAGGACGCGTTCCCATTAATTGACTTTATATGGGCCAAAGGAGGGCGAGTGGTTGTGGCGGAGTCCTCTTCCCCTGGTTCAACTCATTTGCGGCATACCGGCCCCAGAGGGTGGCACCCCCCCCCCCCCCCCAAGGATGGCACCCCCCATCGGGCATCTATTCCGTTTTCCTCGGTTCATTTCTACCGGGAGAATTTTTTTCGCTTCGCAATATTCCCTCTTATTTATTTTCTCGACGTTTTGAAGTTTTCCACACTTTTCCAGATGCCTTTAATATGAGATATTTCTACCAATAACTACCTGATGACTCCTCACCTGGGGATCAATAACAGTCTTCCTTCGATATCGAGGGAGGAAAAGTTATCCATCTGACCGAAATTGCTGTGAGTTTTCAAGGAAGACAAATAATAATAGTTTTATTTGCCGTATAACAAAAAAATTGCAGTGACAATAGTCAACATTTGTAAAGCCTAATATCTAATTATATAAAACGCCAACCGTACGTACGTATGCTCGGAGGGGTTGGGGGGTCGTGGGAGTGGGGAGAGTCGTTGAATCGGAGACGGGAGGAGCTGGGTCGGGAGGAGTCGGAGTAGTCGGGGGCGGAGGAGTCGGGGGCGGAGGGAGTGAGTGGCAAAGAGAGGCGGAGGAATCGTTTTTGCCTACTTTTAGTTGGGGGGTTGGGGGGGTCGTGGGGGTAGGGAGAGTCGTTGAGTCGAAGACGGGAGGATTTGGGGACGGGAGGAGCTGGGGCGGGAAGAGCTGGGGCGGGAGGAGCTGGGGCGGGAGGAGCTGGGGCGGGAGGAGTCGGAGCAGTTGGGGATGGGAGGAGTCGGGGCGAAGGAGTCGGGGCGGAGGAGTCGGGGGCGGAGGTGTCCGAGGGAGTGAGTGGCAAAGAGAGTCGGAGGAATCGTTTTCGCCTACTTTTAGTAGGCTTTTCAGCTAGTCAACAATAAAACAATGTGAATATCTAAACGCCAACCGTACGTACGTACGTACGTACGTACGTATGCACGGAGGGGTCGTGGGAGTGGGGAGAGTTGGAGGCTGGAGGGGTTGGGGGCGGGAGGAGTCGGAGGCGGGAGGAGTCGGAGGCGGGAGGAGTCGGAGGCGAGAGGAGTCGGAGGCGGGATGAGTCGGAGGGAGAGGATGGTGGGAGGAGTCAGAGGAATCGTCTTTGCCTGCTTTTAGTAGGCTTTTCAGCTAGTTAACAATAAAACAGTGAAGCAAAGTGATAAAAGGAGAGGGAAAATGCGAAATTTGAAATGTAAAATGAGAAAACAAAAAAAAAATAAATAAAAAGCCACCCATGCACAAAGGCAGCTAAGCCCGGCCAGGGGATACCCAGCCGGGCCCGGACCCACCCACCATGGCGGCTCCCGACATATGCCCATAGGGGCAATGGCAGAAAACCAGACAAGGGGGCCGCCCCCGGGCCGACCAGGACACCCCGACCGGGACAAACAGCCAAACGCCCACGAACATGGGTGACTAGAGTGGAAAAGCAAAATGACTAGTAATTGATTATAACTAGTGACTAGATAAATATTACAAGAATATTACAAAATTTACAAGAATCACAAGTGTATCACAAAGTTAAGGCTAAACATAGATTATTATAAGCTGAACTGACTGAGTACTTTTATTAATATTCCTCAGGCAGCAGCATAAGTCATAAATAAATTGACAAAAAAACTTAATAATAAATAAAACATAAATTCAGGACTAAAATCTATTATTGCACTGCTTACTCATCATATCGAAATACTCGTCAAAATTGAAAGGTGCCATAGATGTTTGGAGTTTTTTGCAAATATTTTTAAATCTATTTAAACTTGAGGCTTTTATGTCTTCAGGAAGGACGTTATAAAATTTTAGACACCACCAGCCCATTGAGTTTCGGGCTGCACTAATCCTACACTGGGGCACCGAAAACAAATGTGCGCCGCGAGTACTGTATGAGTGGGAGGGCTTCGCAAAAGTTTGGATAAACGTCCAGGCGTGCGGCCAATAGGAATCGGTGAATCTTTGAGAAGAATCCTTGGTAAGTGTGTCATTGAAGCAACAGTTGAAGAAGTATCGGAGAGTTGCAGGGTGAAACAGTTATGTGGGGGTCTCAGTGCAGGTATTGAAGGGGCAGTTCACTCAATGAATGCACTGTTTGAGGAAAGAGTTCCGATGAATTCCAGCTGGGGATTGCTTCTAGTTGACGCAGAGAACGCATTTAACACAGTAAACAGGATATTGACTCTCTGGTATGCAAGAATGTATTGGCCCAGTGGTGCAAGATTCCTTTACAAAACCTACAAAGGTCACGCGGAACTGATTCTCCGAGGGACTACTGATAGCCTATACAGCAAAGAAGGGGTCACGCAAGGAGATCCGCTGGCTATGCTCATGTATGGAATTTCAACCCTGCCATTGATTAATCTGCTACAGCGTAACTGCCCAGATGTCACTCAGTGTTGGTACGCGGACGATTCATCAGCGCAAGGAAACCTACAAGAACTCAAAAATTGGTGGGAGCAACTACTGAGACATGGTCCGAGTTTTGGATACTATCCTCAAGGCCAAAAGTCGTACCTTGTTGTACACCCAGACAAGAAGAGGGATGCAGAAGTAGTCTTTGGGGGCACGGGAATCAAAGTTGTAACTGGCCACCGCTTCCTAGGGGGTTATATAGGCGAACCCATAGGAAAAGCAAAATATTTAGAGGGGAAGATCAGCGAATGGACTCAACTGATTGAAAGGGTGTCAGCTGCAGGCAAAAAACATCCTCAAGACGCTCACTCGGCGTTCACCAAATCCATTAAATTTCGATGGCAGTTTGTTCAGAGAGTAGTGGAATGTGAGGAAGGAGCGTTCAGGCCACTGAGAGACTTTATTCGCACTACTTTCATGCCAGCCATTTTTGGTGGAGGCGTGTCACCAGAGGAGTGCGATATATTCTCGCTACCAGTGAACAAAGGAGGCATGGCCTGGACAGATCCGGTCTCAACAGCAAGTGCAATGTTCCAAACATCAAAGTCTAGCACTGCAGTCATAGATAGATCCATTCGGCTTCGTCAGCCCTTTGATCTAGGTGACCATGTGACCCATCTCTATGCAGCTAGAAAGGAAGCAAAAAGAAACCAAAATCTCACGGAAGACAACTTTCTCGAATCAGCACTCGCAAAATTTGAGCCAGATAGGAAAAGAACAATCCAGCGAGCAGTGCTCAAGGCATCGAGAACAAAGAGTTCAAGCTGGCTATCAGCTCAGCCATTGAAAAAGCATAATTTCGACATGTCCCCATACGAATTTCGTGACGCCTTAGCATTAAGATATAAGAGGTTGCCAGTCGAAATGCCAGTTACATGCGACGGGTGTGGATGGAGGGATTTTTCGCTCAGTCACGCCTTGAGCTGCAAGACAGGTGGTCTCATAACACGACGCCACAACGAGATTCGGGACGTCTTAGGTGAGCTCATGTCAACAGCGTGGGGAAATTGTGTCAAGGAGCCTATCGTTGTCGAGACATCCCTCGTACATCCTGGACTACGAGGAGACCTGGCATGCCGTGGGGTTTGGGAGCCACAGAGGGAGGCATTGTTCGATGTACGTGTCGTTGACACTGATGCCCCCTCCTACATTCCTCATCCAGTGGCCACAGTTCTTAGAAACGCCGAAGAAGAGAAGAAAAGGAAGTACCTGGCAGCATGTGAGGAACGTCACGCCTCTTTTACTCCCCTTGTAACGTCTGTGGACTCTATGTATGCACCACAAATGGCAGCATTTTTGAGGGTTTTGGCTGAACGTCTAAGTGAGAAGTGGGATCGGCCAATGCAGGAAGTAAAGGGATGGTTACGGACGATGTTGTCCTTCTCCATACTCCGTGCTGCTTCAATGTGCCTTCGAGGGGCGAGAAGGAAATGGAGAGCATGCGACTCATTGTTGGGATTCGTGGACGGAGCAGGAGTCAATTATGGCCTAATCTAAATTCAAAACTCCGTTAGATTGTTTTCAAAAAAATTTTCCAGACAATTATTCCTTCAGAAAAATTATTTGTTATACGAAATAAATTGATTGATCAGGCACTCATATATGTATTGGCCTGGAAGAGTGAGAACCCCCAAATCCACGAAAATACTCTTGCAATCAGCGCGATAGCCAGCTCGAGCAACAGCACAAATGGCTCTGCGCTGACTAGCAAACACAACTGCAGCAGACGGCGAGTGACCCCAACTGAGTAAGCAATATTTCATCCTACTATGGAATATGTCATGATATGCACAGACTACGGAGTTTCTTGGCAAGTGGTCGTGTAATCTTCGCAATAAAAAGGTAATGCTATTCAGCGATTTCACTAGTTTCTCGCAATGTATCCCCCAATTCAGTTTTGGATCCAAATGAACTCCCAGTACACTTATATTGTTGGGGTTTTCATTAAAATCTGAGATGTCCCTCAAGCCAAAAAACATACATTGCGTTTTGGCTTCATTTACAACTAATTCATTCATGGTAAACCATTCAGTTATAACCCTGACAGTATCCAAGCTTTTCAGTTTCAAGGTAGGTGCATCTCTATCGCTAGACAATGATGTAGAATCATCCGCAAATAGAATATTGAAATTTTTACAGTATTGCGGGAGATCATTGAAAAATATTAAGAATAATTCACACAATATAATAACAAAGTTCACTTTTGCAAGTCTTCCTATCGTTTCCTTCCCTCACCTCACTCATCTCACTCTCCTTTGCTCCCTCGCTCAACCTTCTTACATCATCACTCTTCAGTGCTCGTATGAGAAGTTGTTGAAGAGAAGGATGCTGACAGCCATTGCTGAAGCTGGAGGCCTGTCACCGAGGCAATTTGGCTTTAGACCTGGCAGATCCACCATTGATGCTGTTAGCAGAGTGGTAGGAATAGCAAAGGGAACCACAAGACCAGGGACATGTGCAGGCAGTTACCCTCGATGTCAGGAATGCTTTCAATCCTGCCAGATGGAAAGACATCTTGGAAGCTTTGATGGTTCAGTTTTGTAAGCCTTTGGGCGAGGTATCGACTCGATCGGGGGGGTGAAATGGATTAAAATTGTTACTAATGAATTGAAAACTGTAACGGGTTTGCTGAAAAGAGAAATGTAAAACTGCGATACCGATACACTTAGGCTAGTAAGAGAATTTATACTTAGCTTCGATGTTCTTCGGGGTAGCTCGGCACGATGCAGTTTGGGAGATGAGGCTGCGTTACACCTGGAGATACCTTTTTGAATACCTTTTATGTTACCTGTTTTGTTATCAGAACCAGTGTATCGATTTTGAAATAAAGAGAGAATGACGTTACTATGTTGTTGTTGCAAGTGAAGTTAATTACCTATATCGATACCCGTTACTTGTGAAACAGAACCAGAACCAGGGTAGACGCTAAAGAAAGGTGAGTATGATTCAATGTAGTTTTATTCAAGAATGACTCGATTTTAAGGGGTTCCACGACCCGGTACTGCCTGAAGGGCTGACTATGAAAGGCAAATGTGAAAGCTACTAACTTGACTTGACTAGGCGTTACAGCTCCACTTATAGGTACGTTACAGGTACAGTATGAATATAATTTTGACTCAATTTCCAATGTTCCAGTTCGAGCTATGACTCTACTTAAAGTTACTGAGTACTTTCCACTTTTCTACCTACTATTGGCCAATAAGTAGTTAGGACACTGTTACACTCACGTGACGGGGTACCGTAGCTAGTCTGAGCACGATGAGAGGCAAAGAGAAGATCTTGAGAGGGGAGAGCCGGGTCAGGACTGGGACGCGTACGCGATACGGTTCCAGGGGGATGCAGGATGTTATCAGTTCACTTGAATGGTCACCACTCACAGGTCAAAACCTAATCCAAAGACTGATTGGAGGCAGGAGGAGGATCGATACAGGGTCAATACGGTTTTGGGGAGAGCGCGTCAGAGACAAGGGGAGATAATTTCAAGACTAGCTGGCAAGGCTTAGCGACAGGGACTGAAGGCTCCGGGTCATTGGATGGACCTTTTGCTCCTCTCCTCTCCAGGTTGTCCAACTGGTCAACACCAAAGTTGTTGGCATGACTGATCTCTTGAGTGGGGATTTCCTCTCCATTTTGCTTGACAATCAGATGGTTTTGTTGTGCCCAAGGTGGTGGGAGGGCACTTGAGTGGGCCACGACCCATTTGATTGTGGCTGTGGGGCTTCTCCTTCAACTGCTGCTATCTTCAGGGCTTACTGGCCTCTACGGCCTGGGATCTTCTCCGGGGGTGTTCAGGACTTATCAGCCTCTGTGGCCTGACAGGGGAAATAGTGAGTCACTGAGCGGCAGCTCACAGTTTCATGTTCCATCATACCTCTTACGAGTCCTGCAGAGCAACCTAGCTGACTGTTGGTTGATTTATGATACAAAAGAGGGCATCAAAAAGAGAAGAATTACCTCAGGAGCGGCACAAGGTTCAGTCTTGGGAGCCGACCTGTGGAACATCAACTATGACGGGATTCTTTGGATAGAGATGCCCGAAGGAATTACATTGATTGGCTACGCCGATGACTTGGTGGTGGTGATAAGAACTCGAAGGATGGAACACCTCCAGTTTAAGCTGAATCAGGCAATGCCAGCTTATCCGCTCTGGGACGTGTTGTCGCTGGGCTCTCTCTCGATTTCTGAAGACAATGTTATTCACGGGCTGGCTTCATTGGAATTGAGAAAGGGGATGGGTCCGGATGGTGTTCCACCAGTACTGCTGAAGTTTTGCGCAACCGCTTTATCACGTCCTCTCACACTGCTTTTCAATAGGTCGCTCGAATCTGGCTGTTTTCCTGAGAAATGGAAGTCCTCCTATGTTACACCCGTGCACAAGTCCGGAGATAAAGGCTTCGTCATACACTACCGGCCCGTATGCTCCCTGTCCTCCATGCCTAAACTGCTAGAGAAGTTAGTCGTGGACCAGTTGTCACTCAACTTCAGCTCCTTTATTGCGATTGAACAGCATGGATTCGTCCGGGGCTGTTCAACAACAACTAATCTTCTTGAGTTTCAGGACTATGTGATGGACGGTTTTCAGGAGGGACTCCAGACAGACGTGGTGGCGACGGATTTCGCCAAGGCCTTCGACAAGTTGTCACATCTCCACCTCTTGACTTTGCTGGAGTCATTGGGGGTCTACGGGTCGTTCTTGGAGTGGATGCGCACTTACCTTGTTGGGCGGAGGCTTGTTGTACGAGTGAAGGGCGCTCTCTCTTCCCCTTTCACTGCCACCTCTGGGATCCCGCAGGGTAGCCACTTGGGTCCGTTGTGCTTCCTCATTCTTATAAATACCGTTGTGGACGTCATTGAGGCCGATGGTGTGCGTGTCTTGCTATTTGCGGATGACCTCAAACTTCTACGTCGCATTGCATCTCTGGATGAGTCCGGGATGTTGCAGGGGGCGGTTGCTCGTTTGGAGGATTGGTGCGAGGCGAACCATCTCTACCTCAATCATTCTAAATGCTCAGTGGTGTCTTACCATCGTCTGTCTCAACCAGTCGTACACGATTACATCCTCTGCGGCAAATCACTTCGAAGGACAACTGAAGTTGTCGACCTGGGAGTCCTTTGCGATGAGCGATTGAGTTTCTCCAATCATATTGAGGGGCTGGCTGCAAGAGCAATGAGGGCCCTCGGTTTCATTAAAAGAAAAACTCGTGAGTTTTGTAGTATTGTTACCATTCTGTCACTCTACAAGGCCCTTGTGTTGCCCTTGCTAGAGTATGCCTCTATAGTCTGGTCTCCTCTATACGCTGTTCACAAATATCGCCTTGAACGTGTTCAAAAGAGGTTTTTGCGCTATGTTGCGTATAAGATGGGGATCCTTCTGAGGACATTAATTATGAGGTCATACTGCAGAGATGCCGTCTGAATACCCCCGAGAGAAGACGGAGTTCAGCGGACCTCGTGCTCCTCTACAAACTGCTAAACAATGTCATTGACTGCCCCTCGCTGCTCCAGAAGCTGAATCTTGCCGCCACCCGTACATCCACCCGCTCATCCACTTTGTTTCATGTAAATTTTTCTGCCACAAACTACGACCAACACCGTCCCCTAAACCGGCTACCCCGTAGTGCAAATCTCTTTCTCACCACCTATCCACATTTTGATTTCTTCCATAGTCCCTTATCATCGCTTAAATCCTTAGTTTCCTCTTCACCCATCCTATTCAGTTAAGCTCCCTTTTCCTTTCATTGTAATTGTATTTTCTCGATCCCCCCTACCCTCATCTATAGATTTTTCTAATATATAAGTTCTTATATAAGTTGAATACAACTGTAATATGTTGAATATAAATTGGGCTTGCCCGTTAATAAATAAATAAATAAATAAATGCGCAGAGTGATAGAGTGGATGGAAGCGCACACACTGTCACTGGCGATCCAAAAAACGGAAATTTTACTGCTAACCACAGCGCGAGTTGAGAGATCTACACCTATGAATGTGGATGGGCAGGAAATCATCACCTCTCCAGCCATTCGCTACCTTGGTGTGATGCTGGACGGGAAACTAAGCTTCTGAAGGCACATCAGTGGAGCAGCAGATAAGGCTGCAGATATTGTAAACAAGCTGAGCCGACTGACGGTAAATCTAGGGGGCCCATCACCCGCTAAGAGGAAACTCCTTATGCGAACTGCAGAGGCGACTATGCTGTGTGGAGCAGAAGTGTGGGCAGACTCCCTTAGGTACCAAAAGTACAGGGCACGTATGGAAGCTGTACAGAGGAGATGAGCTCTGAGAATCTGTCTCAGGTCCAGCATCACGAGTGATAGCGGGAACTATCCCAATATACCACCAGGCACTCGAGCGAATAAGGATAAGAATGAGGAAGGCAGAGGCAATATCCATAGTAAAGAAGGAAGAGCGGGAGGAGACCATCCGTAGGTGGCAATCAGACCATGTCTGTGAAACCCGTGGAAGGTGGACAGCCCTCATGATTGACGATCTAAAGGCTTGTTTGGAGAGAAAACACGGCGAGATGAACTATTACCTGACTCAATTCCTCTCAGGGCATGGATACTTCCGCTCCTTCTTAGTAAAGATCGGGAAAACCACTGACCCAGAGTGCAGATACTGTGGGATTGAAGAAGATGATGTCTGCCACACCTTCTTCACATGCCCACAATGGGAGGGTATGAGGAGGATTGCGAAGAGGGCATCAGAACGTTGCGTCCACAGACAATCATAAATGAGATGATTAAGAACAAGTCGAGCTGGGACGCAATGTCAGTATTTGTCACAGCAGTCCTCGAAGCAAAAAAGCTGGATGGAAGATGGGAGGAAGAAGATGAGGAATAGAATTGAAGGAGAGACCAGAAGAAGGAGCCTTTTGGCACAAAAAAAGAGCTCACCCTGAAGTAATACTGTACAAGTGGTTCCGGGGTGAGTCCTAAGCAGAGGGAGTGGGGTTTTAGTTGGTAGGCCCAGTGCATGGGGAGTCCAACACTGTTGAGGTGAAATTCCCCTTCGCTCTTAGTTTCCCCACTTCCGTAACAAACTTCCGTAAAAAAAACTCTACCATGCTCCCTCGATCAACCTTCTTAGACCATCACTCTTCAGTGCTCCTTCGCCAGTCAATCACTTCTAAGAATTGAACAATGAATGCATTTTTGACATTTTCATGTCTTTGCCCTGGCACATAGCACAAAAAACTGTCACGAAATTGCGTAACGAAATTGTGTTACAGTGCCTTTATAATGATTTTCGCTTACAACGACCCCGTTGTTAGGTTCGTTCCTTTTCTTCACTTTTTAACCCACAAAAATCGTTCACCACTCGTTGGAAAGCTCTCGATTTAACGAACATTTTCATGTTCTCCATAACATATTGACTATACGAATAGCGGAGCTATGGGCATAACTGTTCTCATATTTTGTTTACGAACTAATGATCGTGAGTGTAGAAGATAATTAATCCGGAATCGTCTATTTTATTGAAATTAGGTACCTACCTCTTAATATTAATAATTGTGTCAATTTGTAACATAATAATATTATGTTACATATTATGTAACAACAGCAACGCATTGTGAGGTTTGAAAAATACAACAAATAGCTATAGATAGTTATTATGTTAATGATTCGTTTCACATTCTGACAACAACGGAGGGTGGGTTATAAAATCCTGTAGTGAGGTAAAAAGCAATAGGTAAAGACATGAAAATGTCCCAATGCGTTGCAGACTCGTATGCAAGCGTTTTTTATGTTAGTTCTGCATGTTCTTGAGTTTTAAACATCTCTATCATTAGTTTTTGGTTTTTTCAATTTAACATGTTTCAGGAGGGCCAAAAGTATAATTTAGGGAGGAATTTTTCATACATATCGAGAATATAACTAAATGTTATCAAACTAATTACTTAGATGCAGCCGGTAACGCCCCAAGGAGAAAAATATGTGTTGAACAAGGTGACTTGTGGCGATGAGGTTGGGAACAAGCAATCATGAATGCGATCTTTATAATCGAATGAGACCACCCTGTGGAACCAACCAACTGGCTTCAGAATGACAAAAAGTTTTCGGATGTTGATTCGATCATTTTCTAAGTCCAAAAATGTTTTTCGGAAAATCTGATTCTTGGAGGTATTAAAAAAACTCACGAATTTTTAGTAGGTAGTTAGGGAGGGGGGGTAATAGGGTTTTTTAGTAGGTTGGATTCTGCATGGAATTCTGAGGCCCTGGTCTCACTGAACGACGCCCTCAAAAAACTGCAAATAATTTCTAACGTGTTTTTGCTTAACGGGGGTTCAAATAGGCCTTTTAGAAATATTTTCTGTATTCGCTACCAGCCAACATTCCCCAGAGGACTTCTACTGATTCCGAACATGAACTTAATATACTGAACGTATTCAATCCGACAGTTCAAGTCTACCATCAAGTCCACCCCCGATTTCAGTGGTCGGCCATAGAGTGCTAATTCCGATAATGAACTGTCGAAGAGGACGGTTGGCGGATGAATAAAAAACCCTTGTCCTCATAAATAATGGTTTATCTAAAATACCTCCATTCCTTCGTTTCAGAACAAAAAAAATCTACCCATTTAAGTTCGGTCGAGCTTTTCATTCCGAGTCCGAAGAAGGTCCTCGCCATTTCATTTTGCCTTTCATCATCAGACATTCACCATCTTCCTCATCTTTCTCATTTCCCAAGGGGTGAAGCATTCAGTTCCGTCTTCCTTTTGTTCAGTAGTTCCCTCCTTTAGTTCTTTAAAGCCCTAGCGCTAAGAGACTCGGCTAATTGTAAGTTAGAACGATTTTTGTTACTTCACTTACGCAACCTTTTAACGGCCGAAGGAAAGTAAACGTCACTGTTCACAATGTTCTTTTTTAGGCCAAAATTTACAAATAACTGATGGACAAACACGTGGACGACTGATATCTTAACCTGGGAACGCTAATGTAGGTCAATATGACTCCCAAAAATATTTACATTCACTGTCTTGACGCTTGAGGGCATTCCACGTCCATAGGCGTTCAGGCCAACTCAGAGTTTAAAGTGAGATGTGATAGGAATAGCACCCTTTGCCTTTCTTCAGCTGGTGAATAGTAGCTCCCTACTAAAACCTAGGGAGTCAGATTGACTTACATTAGTGTTAGACGTTAATTTTTTATACCTAGGTCATTCTGACTCCTAATATATAAGTGATACTATATAATAATAAGTGATATAATAAGTGATACTAGCCCAAACTTGTGAGTCATATTGACTCCTAATGGGGGGTGCGCCTGATTTTTTTAAAATTTTTAATCGAAAGTAGACTTTATCCTGAAAATTTTGTCACGTCATAAACATTCGAAACTTTGAAAAATCATAGAAAAAGGTCTTCTCACGCTAGAAGGTCGCGGTAGGTGTCAAAATTCTCAGAATGAGGTCTAGTTTAGAATAAAAATAACAATTAACAGATTTTCCGACCCATGCGCACACCCCATTAGTAATACTAGCCCAAAACTTGTGAGTCATATTCACTCGTCATTAGTAACACAAGCCTTATGAAATTACGAGAGGCTTTGTAAAATTATGTCCCTCTCTCACTTTAAATTAATAATTAATATATTAATTAATGCTGCATGAATGGACTTTTTTTTCTATCATATGTAGATCACAGCTTGAAGAAAAAAAGTCCATTCATGCAGCATGAATTAATGAGCGAATTTTCAAAGAAATCATTCAGTTTAAGGTGTGGTTAAGAAAAGGACCAATGGTGTTGCAATTTGTTGTAGAAAGTTTTTTTCGATTCTTGGTTTATATATATATGTATATATATTTTTTTTTTACTTGCTTTTACACCAATAATCGACGTCCGGAAGACGTGAAATCACTGGGCTGAAAGCTGAATCTGGGAGCCCGAGAAGCGTTCTGATTAGGGAAGCTCCTGGACGTAGTTAAAGATGAGTACGACAGATCGCGTTCATGATCACTTGTTCCCAACCTCATCACAACAAGTCACCTTGTTTATCACATATTTTTCTCCTTGGTGCATTACCTGCTGCATCTAAGTAATTAATTTAATAACATTTGAATATATTTGCGATATGTACGAAAAAATCGTGCGATTTTCAATAATACACTCGGTTTTAAACGTTTCTATCGGTGGCAGTTGTCGATTAAATATTTGAACGAGGACTCTTTTTTTTTTTTTTTTTTTTTTTTTTTTTTTTTTTTGACGCCAATGCAATAGCTTCATTTTCTTTGAAAATTCGCTAATAACACGCTGCAAATTATTGCTGGGTATGCTTTGAAGGTCTTAGGAGTCCATATTCATGTTCTAGTCGTCTCTACGAACTCATAGAGTACCCACACGGCTACTGCATTTCTGGTTACAACAAATATACGCACGTATTCATTATATATATATATAGCTACAAACTTTTCTTAATTTTGGACAATTTTCATTTTTGAAAAATGCATTCATATCAGAAATTTTGTGCTGAATCCGAATATACCATAAATTACCATGATTTTCAATGTAAAAACCTCAAAAAACGGGAAAAACCCATTTTTTTGGAGTTTTTTTGAATTTTGGACCACTTTGTATTGTCCAAAATTGCTGGTTAACGAACTTGACCTATGGTTTGTTGTTAAAAACATTTTGGCAAAAACTAAAAAAAAAATTTTAAACAATTACTCAAGTTATCGTCCGGAATGACACATATATATATATATATATATATATATATATATACATATGATTTTTATTTACATATTTTTTTTTTTCATTTGTGAAAATGCGCAAAGTCCTTACGAACCGTTCTTTGAATCTTCAACTCCGCGTAAGGATTCTTCGTTGTTACGTTTTCAGTATCTTGTATTATGGGTTAGAAGCATGGACGCTCACCGAAGTTTTATGCAAGAAAATAGAAGCATTTGAAATGTGGACCTACCGGAGAATATTAAAAATACCTTGGACAGCGAAGGTGAGAAACCGCGAGGTATTACGGATGTTGGACAAGGAGGTGAAAGTACTGAGTAATGTGAAAAGACGGAAATTAGAATATTTTGGCCACGTAATGCGCAGTGAAAAATATAAACTCTTGCAAGTTATAATGCAGGGTGTTATTGCAGGAAAACGTGGTCCAGGAAGATGACGAACGTCGTGGTTGCGAAACCTTAGGCAGTGGTTTGGTCTAAGTTCAGCATCATTATTCCGAGTTGCCGTGGATAAGGTTCAGATCGTGAATTTGGTCGCCAACGTTCTTGGAGGACAAGGCACATGAAGAAGAAGAAGAAGATATGATTTTTGGAAAAACTTCAGGGATCGTTTCAGAATGTTCCAAAACGGATTTCAGTGTGAAAATTTTTCGAAAAAGTCGATTCTAAAAATTTTGAGGCCATTGCAATAGCTTCATTTTCTTTGAAAATTCGCTAACATCGATCGCATTTCGGTCAGCTAACATTTGAACGGAGATTCGGCCTCTTTTGCGATTCACACTCGTGTTCCTGATTTATCGTAAGTCCAACCCTCAAATTCTCGTAGGAAACGAACGGTTTGTCTTACGTGGTCTCAAACAATTCTAAAATTCTATACTATCTTAAATTGATGGAAAAACAATACCTTTACATTAAAATTTTTCGAGCTAGGTCATTTTCAAAATTTCAACCCCTATTTTTCACTCCTTAGAAGTGACCTACATCACCCAAAAGCTTCGGGGCACAACTAGACCCCAAATGGGGCCTACATACCAAATTTCATAAAAATCGGTCCATGGTAACTAAGGAAAGTGCCGCGGAAAGGCGTACGGTGGACGGACGGAAAATTTTTTATTCGATTTTCGAATAATTCGAAATTATTACAATTATTGTAAGTACCTTGGAACTTAAAAAAACATCAAATTTTGAGGGGGGTTAAAACTTTTCTTCTTCCTCAATTCCAAAGGCTTATTATTGAAAATAGTAAACCAAAAGATGCAAAAACGTATCGATATCAATGAAATCAGTATTTTTCTTTCGATATTCTATCGACATCACTTATATTGATTAAAAAAAAAAACATTCGATATCAGTGACAATGTCACATTTATATTTTACTTTCGATATTGTATCGATATTAGTGATACAATTTTTACAATTTTTTTATTTACAACTATTTACAACCCATTGTTTTGTTTAGCCCTAGAACTCTCTTATGTTTTGTTTTATATTTATATTTTACTGACTATTGTCGATACACTTTGTGTGGAATGGCAAATAAAAACATTCATTCATTCATACATATTTTGGTTTGTTATTTTCAATAATAAGCCTTTGGAATCGAGCAAGAAAAAAAAAAAAATTTAACCCCCCCTCAAAATTTGATGTTTTACGTTTCAAGGTAAGTAGAATACGAAAATCGAATAAAAAAATTTCCGTCCGTCCTTTGTACGCGGCACTTTTCTTAGCAACACTGGACCGATTTGGTTCAAATTTGGTATATGGGCTCCATTTGGGGTCTAGTTGTGCCGCGAAGCTTTTGGTTGATGTAGGTCACTTCTAAGGGGTGAGAATTAAGGGTTGAAATTTTCAAGAGTGCCCTAGCTCGAAAACTCTCGAAATAAAGGTATCGTTTTTTCACCAATTTTAAATAGTATTGAATTTTTAAAAGTTTTTGAGACCACCCGGAGCTCTGTAGGACAAACCGTTCGGTCCCTACGAGTACTTGAAGGTTTTCCTTCGATAAAACAGAATCATGAGTGTGAATCGCAAAAGAGGTCTAATCTCCATTCAAATTTTATCGGACTAAAATGCGATCGCTGTTCATTTCTTCGATTTGTATACAGTTTTGCCTCCTGCGTAACCAGTGTGAAGCGTTTAGTTCTTTCTAATAAACTTGATTGTGAAGGTGTGAAGCCAGTATGGTGTGGTAGGTAGTACCTAGCTGGTAGGTAAAAAAAAGTTGGTAGGTAAAAACGCTGCAAATCATTGCTCAAAGGCTTCTTCACTCTTCAGATCACTGATCAGCTGAGTGAGCTCCGAAGCCATTTTCAATCCTATTGAATGGAAGTGCTCTTCCAGGCGTCTCCAGCATTCGAGGAGATCTTCTTCACTCTTCAGATCACTGATCAGCTGAGTGAGCTCCGAAGTCATTTTCAATCCTATTGAACGCTGGAAGCTGAAATTTGAGAGGGAAGGTCAAGGGAGAATACAGATGGTGGTAGGTGCTATTGATGGAGAACCAGTGATCTATACAGAAGGGTGATCTATAAAGAAAATAATAAACCTTTGAGCAATGATTTGCAGTTTTTTCTACTTTTATCGATATTTTTTCGATATAGATACCGCCTTCCGATATTATTTCGATGTTAAACATCGCATTGAAAGTTACATCGAGTCGTCTTAGGGACAGTTAAAAGTTTGTTTGTTTGCGAACAACGCTCGGCTTATCCGCATAAAACAGTCGTTTCCCCGAAACTCTGTATCAGCCTTCCTGGAAGAACGTTTGGTCTAGGGAAGCTTCACACGTCACAAGAGCTCTTGAGAGTGTCATGGTACTATTTTCTCGGTACACTGGATGGAAGGCGGGGGAGGGGAAGGAGGGTTACTGTCTTTTCAGAGAAAGCATGTGGGGGGGGGGGGGGTCACCTGATCAATGTTTTTTCTAATACCATAACATTCATCTGCACCCTCAGACCCTTCCTGCGCCTCATCAGTTGCTTAGGCGCGTTCTCCGGATGTTTCTGTTCCTCTGCACTGAATGGATCTTCGACTCCACGAATACCCTACCGTACGAATACGCGATTTTACCGGGGCGGTCGGTTCAAAGTGAAAATGGGCAATTTCGAAACGTTTTGGCACACCGCTGTGCCAAATTTTGTGAATGTGATTGTTTACAGCGACGTTTCGTGGTCAAATTCCAGCTTTCCGCTCTTCATATCTCCATTCAGGGAACTCCAAGGTAAAATACTATATTATCAGTCTCTCAGGTAGGGTAGGTGGGGGGAACTGTCCGCAGTTTTGGATTTTGAATTTTTGCAAATCACTGTTTAATGATTTTATTTGGTTTCTGGTGTGGAATCGAAAGCTTAGGATGTCACCTATCATTTCATAATATCTCCGGACTTGAAAGGTATTCATTTTTAGAGATATACGTATTTTTGTCAAACATGTTTTTGCGGGCATTTCCCCCATTTTTGGGGGTAAAAATCCGCAGAGCGGACACTTACCCCAACTGAAGGAAATCAGGGCAAAAATGAGAGCTTACAGTACTCGAAAATGAAATAAAGTCTTAATTATTGTGGGTATGACATTTTTAACCCATATTTTAACTAGGGAAGTGAAAATCTCGACGAATAAGTACAAACTGGAGCAAGAGTTTCAGTAAATCACAAAATAGTTCAATAGTTGGGATCAATATTAATGAAAAACTAAGAAGAATAGGAAGGGCTCATTGTTCCTAAGGCCCTTTGGTTTCATTTCAGTCTTATAACGCCATCTTGTCATGGAAATTGAAATTACATTTATTAGGAAGTAGGTACCTAACGTGAACAATAAAACCATGGTACCTACCAACTTGTAACTTCAATCAAACTACAAGAATTTAGCCACAACATGACCACATGGTAACTGATTACACTCAAGTACCTACCATAAACGAACTATACTCAGGTACCTACCGACTAGAGGAGCTACCTACCAAATTGGAGGTTATGAATAATCTAAGAGATCTAGCAAAAACTCTTAGCTTCTTTCAACTTTTCTTCCGTCATCGCCTGATAACAATTCTTCCTTACGTAGTTTCTGGAATAAAAAAAAAAAGTTTTGAAAATAATATGGAAATTGAAAATAATTTGAAATTGGAATAATATGATGTGGATAAAGAAGGGGTAAATTTCCGCACTGTAATGGTGTGTTTTCCTAGTGGAGGCCGACTTAATTAGGAGTTGAAGACTCACCAAAACAATACCTTGCGCTTACGATCTAGTAATATTTCAGGGCACTTACTGTTTTTCGTGGTTCACTGGAATCTGTTGGTAGCCGTGGCGTTGGTAGCGTTGACTAGGTTTCCCTTGTGGGATAACCGAAAAATGTTACCTTCGTCTGAGTTACTCTGGTAAGTATGATTCTTTAATATTACTGTATATTGTGTATAATTTGCTTTAATTCAATTTTAACTCTTTTTCTTGTTTCAGGTACTATGTGACTCAGCGAATGCAGGTAAGTGAATTTAAATTACGTTAATTTCCAGGTGATTCTACTTTTGCTTCGAATAGGTAAGTATTTAAGGTAAGTATTAAATTGAATTACTTTACTTTTGATTCTAATACGCTCCAGGAAAATGCTCAGGTAAGTATTCAATAATGGAACACCAATTTCAGAACAAAGGATAGAAAATCTCTATTTGAATGAAAAACAAGCTTCAAATTATCAATAAAGTGGTAGAAACGAACAAATGACTTTAAAATCAAGCTACTAAATAATAAAGGTAAGTATTCTGGTCGGAGGTTCCTGATGGGACTAACCTCAAAGTGACCACGTGGAAATGTTCCGAAACATGAACATGAGGTAACAAACGGAACGTCCTTTGGACAATGAGAACAAAAGAAACACCTAGAACCTAGGAGGAACAATATCAAATTTATACAAAATGACTTCTAAATTTTACCGTGATGGACTAGTTGAGAGAGAGAGTTCGTTGGATGGTCCTTGGGATCGCGGGGGTCTTCCAGAATCGTCGTTAGAGTACTTCGGGAGGGCGAAATCGTGCACCGTAAGTCTCAGGCTATTTCGATGAAACTGCTTCCAAATGATCAAAAAGTTCTTGGCTCTAATTCACTGACATGACTACAAAACTGATTCACTGACTGGTTACTCTGTTACTGACTTAAACCCTGATTGAAGTATACACTCTTGATAGTGGCCGATACAACAGAGACAGGGGAGAGGTGTCTAGATCTATCACATCTCAGAACACGACTGACTCCTCAAGATGGCGTAGCCCTGGTCGCTTCCCTCGTCACGTGACCACCCCACTCTCCCCTATTGCGCAGTACGGGCCTGTCAGGTGCTGCCTCCTGGTGGCGCACTCACGAGCTCTACTTCCATGCCCTCTTCTTCGTATGGAAGGCTTTTCCTAATCCTGAGTTTCGGGATCCCAGCTGGCGGCGCGGACACGGGTCTTTGTGACGACCCGTCACAATCTTCCTTTCCCCGGAGGCTGATGCCCTCATCAGCTCTATGCTTCCCCTTGGGGGTCACTGGTGGCAACGGCAGTGGCAAGGTGGGCCCGGCCTCAAGCAATGCTTGCTCATAGCGCCAACGGCGGCACCCGGTGCACTCTGCAGGTCGAGCGTTCCTGTGTTCCCTTAGTTTGCATGGCATTGGATGATCTGGGTGGCCCATCGGGAATTTGCGGCATCTGGCGACGAGTCTGTTCCAGAACGTCTTGCAGCTCTGGCAGCGGAATCCAGTGATGACTCGTTCGGGCTTTCCACAAATGGGACAATCGCTCAACACTACCTTGGGTGTCAACTCTTGTATCGCGCCCTGGTTGCCCGGTGACAGCGGTGAAAAAGGTGGCGCTTTATCCTCTTGAGCCTCTCCATACTTCCTGTCCCCTTGGCCACACTCCATGTCCGAGTCCTTGTCCGACGGTTCGGTCGCTGAAACAGCTCCGACCAGCGACAGCGTTTGGGTCTTGGCGTGAGATTCTGGTAAGTCCCAGGTGTCGTCGTCGCTTCCTGCGCTATGTTTCTCCCGCAGGGCTTGCGTCTGGCACCTTGGTATCGCCACGTCTTGGACTACTATCTGGGGCTGTTCTTCTGGTGTTACGACGGTCCTCAAGCAGCCTGCCAGTCGAGTCATGCAATCGGTGATAATGGCTAGTTGTCGCGGCCATCCCTCAAGCAGTTTCACAGTTCCTCCGATGACGAGCATCGCCTCTACAGTCTGTCGCCTCTCCACGGCGTCGTCCTCCATCTGTCCTATCTGATCCTAGCTTTGGCAGCCTAACCAAGTTCCTCCTGAAACAGAATAGGGCCGTAGTCACCACCTTGCTTAAACTTTTATGTGACTTGCATGCTCTCTCTCTCTCTTCTCTCAGATTGTCCCCAGGCCCACCCGGAAAATCCCGCTGAGTGGCGGTTGCCGTCCGAACCCGGAAATTCCCCCATCGCTCGGTTTGAAAAGGACCGACTAGCGTCGCGGCTCCCTTCCCAGTAGGGTCACAGGTACTCGGACAACATATCCAGGCAAGTTCTGTTTCTTTCTTTATTATATTCGTTCCTTCTAAGTTACATTGTACATTTATTTATTTACATTTCACTTTTTCTAACTACTAATTTATAACATTTATTTTATTTACAGGTAAATTGGTACTTCGGACTCATTCCGACGTACGGTGCATCCACACGCGAGCCGCATGTGGTGTCTCCGGCAGGCAGCATCCCGGATCGCCGGACGGGTATGACGCCTGGGGGTTGCTGGTTTTAGCTTTGGCTTGACTCGCCTCCCCAGGTATCTTCTCTCTTGGCGGTTGTAACATCCCATCAGGGTCCGGGTCGAGAGGTACCTCCTCGTCCTCCACATCCATCCACTCCTGCCAGTCGTTGGTCTGCTCGTCAGGACCCGCTCTCTCGGCGACAGGTGGGGCACCAGTCACGTCGATCCCCGGGTCGAAGGCTGGGACCCCGTCCGGTACGCTGCAGGCGAGTGCGGACCTAAATCGACCTGGTCGACAGCCAGTCTCTTCTCCCGGCGAGTCCCTCCGCTCGCGAGTGTCGTCCGTCGATGTCTTCTTTCTTGTCCGTGGCCCATTCCAAAGGCTCCAGAACCTTTTTATCTTGTCTGGTGGAATCGTCTTCCGTCGCGCGCATGTCCGCCGTCCATTCTTGGACCCAAGGTGGTTTAGTTGTCGGTCGGCGGCCTGCCTAAGTGAGCGCCAGATTCGCCGAAGCTGCTTCTTGGTTAGTCCTGGGATCTGTCGGAGCGTTCTTGCCCACGTGTGGATAGTGGTTGACGGAATGGAATCTGTTCCGCTCCTGACCGCGCCATCCATTGCTTCAGTCCCAGTTATCGTGGCTACTGGCGTACCGCGGACCGGCTCCTCCACGACGTTCTGCGGCTCATGAGACTTCTGGTACGTCTGTTCAATCGTGGGTGATATTGTTTCATCGTCAGTTCCTTGTGGAGCCGGTAGGGTGCATTCGCCCTTTTCCGGCTCATCAATCCGGTATTGGTTTCGATCCGGGAACTTCCCCAACGGCGGTTGTTCCGGTCCCACTGGATGTTCCGAAAGTTCCGGAACCTGTTCCGAAGGTTTCTGTGCTTGGTACAGTATTTTGTTGGGATCCGCCATTTCCTCCCAGTCGTTGGTCGAAAGGCGCTCCTGATCGCTTGCATGTATAAGCTCCCTATCTTCTGGGGGAGGCGTGTCCTCGGACCTCTTTGGGGTCTCCGAGGGGTACTTCTCCGGCTTGTTCATCGACGTCTGCCGGGTCTCCTGTGCTTCGGTCTTCGTCTCTTGTGCTCGCCAGTTGGTCGATAGCCGTTTCAGGCTTTCCACAGTGTCCGGGTCACGGATCAGGGCTCCAACTTGGAACCGTTTGCCGGTTTTCGGGTTATCCATTTCCACCGCTCCCGAGTCGGTCCGTATGCGAATGGGGAGCTTCCTCAAGAGGTCCAGTCCCAGCAGGTCCAGTCCTGAGTCTGGTCGCTCAAAGACAAAGAAGTCGTGCATGACTTTCACCGGCCCAATTTCCACTGAGGCCCGCTGCACTCCTCGTAGTGGCAGTCGTTGTCCGCTGGCTCCCCACAACTCAGCTCCAGTCGGCCGGATGTCCACTCCAGGGATAGGCTCCGATAGCGCCGACACGGCGGCACCGGTATCCAACACCATTCGGCGATGAACGTTTGCCAACTTAACCGGAACCGCTAGTATCGGCCTCTCGGTGAAAGCTATCGTGGTTTGGAATGCGACCAGTTCGTCGCCTCTCACTTCTTCCTCCTGCATACTTGGTGTCGGAGCGGTGATCGCTGCTGCAGGCACTGACATCACCGGTCGGTGGGGCGTGGTTGCTAACATCGCTTTCATTTTTCGGCACTCGGCCTTAACGTGTCCGTCGGCGCCACAGAAGTTGCAATAGTCGTCAATGTACACTGCTCGAGGGCACCACGCCGAGAAATGGGTCATCTCGCCACAAAACTCACAGGGCACCCGCGGCTTTGGGGAGGGTGGTCTCCAGGAAGAGGGTCTCCTTGGTAGCCTATCCCCTTGCGCAGGACTCCGCGGCGGTGTTCGGTTTTCCCCGGTGTTGTTGCGAATCGGGCACCTGGCCGCAAAGTGTCCCACCTCTCCGCATCCATAGCACTTCCTGGGTTCCTGGTTGAGTATCCCAGCCACGTCCCACTTCAGTTCGGGCTCGCGGTCCTCCCGGTCGGTCTCCTCCCACTCCTCAGCCTTCTCAACCGCCTCCTCCAAAGTCTCTATCGGTCCTCCCCGTAAGAACAGGCTTATCTCCTTATCCACCCCTCGGATGAATGCTCGCAGGGTCTTCTGCCGAATCCATTCCGGTCGTCGTGCCAGAGGGAGGTTCTCCTCCGCTTCCACAGCGCACGTCGCCAGAGCTGTCAGTCTTTCGGCGTACTTCCGCAGGGGCTCTCCAGTCTGTCTCTTCGTTGTCCACAGCTTGATGTTGGCCTGCTCGGGGTTTTCCTTCCCATACCACCGGAGGATCCGCGCCTTCAAACGGTCGTAGGGCTGTTCGCCCGTTGCTTCTGCGAAGAACCGTTTGACTCCCCCTTTTAGTCGCGCCCTCAGGAATTGTACTTTCTGCGCCTGCGTCAGGGTGGTGGTGGCCTGTTCCACTTCCGAGAAAAATTGTTGTGCCGAAATACATCCGACCTCATCTGGGTTCCACACATCCACCTCCATGAACAGAGACCTTGGGAGTCCGGCACCCTGTCCTTCGGGTTTTGGGACCCCCCTCTGTGAGGCGAAGAAATCTCCCATCTGCGCCATTGCGGTGGTTACCGCTTCCATCATCTCAAATGAGATTGTCGCGGCATCTCCTCCTTCGGCCATGGCAGTCGATTGTGATGTTCGTAGGGCACACAAAAAAAATGTATTCAAAGAATGGAGTGAAACGAATATTTCACTTTTTGTCACTGGTTGGTCTTTTATTTGTTACGGAACGTAATTGCGCGAGAACAGGTGTTTCGCTAGTGTTCACGGACCCGGAACAGTGGTTCCGAACCGATAACAGAACGTTGGGTGGCTGTTCCGATCCAGGAACAAGTTTCTGTACTTGTTCGAGTTTCGGTAACAGTTGTTTCGAACCGTTCCCTTGACTCGGGAACAACAGTTCTCAGAACGTGTTAACGTTCCGAACCCTGTTGATTCGAAACTCCTTGGTTCGGATCGCTGACCCGAAACCTGGTGACCCGCCCGAGAGAAGTTCTGACACGGTATGTGTTCCGAACCCTCCGAACCAACGAGAAGGCCGATCCGGATCGTCCGAAAAATGAGGACCCGGAACGCGACGGTTCGCCCGAAACTTTCACGGGAGAACGCCGGTGGGACAACCTGATATCTCGCTAGTTCGCTCACACTCCTGTTCCTCTGCTCACAAGTGGTTTGATGTCTACGGCCGTATTCCTTGTTTTTACAGAAAAACAACGTCCTACGCTCGTATTTTCTTTTCAATGTACAATGGTCAATGTTTATGGCAATAAAATTGCATCAACAATGTTCCTACAATAATTCTGATCACTCTCCTGGGCGTTTTTGTACTAGTCGAGCGCAAGGTGAACTGAAGGTTCGTGATGGTCGGAACTCATCAAAAATCCCACCGCTGCCACCAAATTGTAATGGTGTGTTTTCCTAGTGGAGGCCGACTTAATTAGGAGTTGAAGACTCACCAAAACAATACCTTGCGCTTACGATCTAGTAATATTTCAGGGCACTTACTGTTTTTCGTGGTTCACTGGAATCTGTTGGTAGCCGTGGCGTTGGTAGCGTTGACTAGGTTTCCCTTGTGGGATAACCGAAAAATGTTACCTTCGTCTGAGTTACTCTGGTAAGTATGATTCTTTAATATTACTGTATATTGTGTATAATTTGCTTTAATTCAATTTTAACTCTTTTTCTTGTTTCAGGTACTATACGACTCAGCGAATGCAGGTAAGTGAATTTAAATTACGTTAATTTCCAGGTGATTCTACTTTTGCTTCGAATAGGTAAGTATTTAAGGTAAGTATTAAATTGAATTACTTTACTTTTGATTCTAATACGCTCCAGGAAAATGCTCAGGTAAGTATTCAATAATGGAACACCAATTTCAGAACAAAGGATAGAAAATCTCTATTTGAATGAAAAACAAACTTCAAATTATCAATAAAGTGGTAGAAACAAACAAATGACTTTAAAATCAAGTTACTAAATAAGAAAGGTAAGTATTCTGGTCGGAGGTTCCTGATGGGACTAACCTCAAAGTGACCACGTGGAAATGTTCCGAAACATGAACATGAGGTAACAAACGGAACGTCCTTTGGACAATGAGAACAAAAGAAACACCTAGAACCTAGGAGGAACAATATCAAATTTATACAAAATGACTTCTAAATTTTACCGTGATGGACTAGTTGAGAGAGAGAGTTCGTTGGATGGTCCTTGGGATCGCGGGGGTCTTCCAGAATCGTCGTTAGAGTACTTCGGGAGGGCGAAATCGTGCACCGTAAGTCTCAGGCTATTTCGATGAAACTGCTTCCAAATGATCAAAAAGTTCTTGGCTCTAATTCACTGACATGACTACAAAACTGATTCACTGACTGGTTACTCTGTTACTGACTTAAACCCTGATTGAAGTATACACTCTTGATAGTGGCCGATACAACAGAGACAGGGGAGAGGTGTCTAGATCTATCACATCTCAGAACACGACTGACTCCTCAAGATGGCGTAGCCCTGGTCGCTTCCCTCGTCACGTGACCACCCCACTCTCCCCTATTGCGCAGTACGGGCCCGTCAGGTGCTGCCTCCTGGTGGCGCACTCACGAGCTCTACTTCCATGCCCTCTTCTTCGTATGGAAGGCTTTTCCTAATCCTGAGTTTCGGGATCCCAGCTGGCGGCGCGGACACGGGTCTTTGTGACGACCCGTCACAGCACCCAGGGGCTAATGTCCGCACCTCCAAGACTGCGGACATTTACCCCCAAAACACTGCGGAGAGTTACCCCATAAAATGGCGGTGTGACGGGTCGTCACAAAGACCTGTGTCCGCGCCGCCAGCCGGGATCCCGAAACTCAGGATTAGGAAAAGCCTTCCATACGAAGAAGAGGGCATGGAAGTAGAGCTCGTGAGTGCGCCACCAGGAGGCAGCACCTGACAGGCCCGTACTGCGCAATAAGGGAGAGTGGGGTGGTCACGTGACGAGGGAAGCGACCAGGGCTACGCCATCTTGAGGAGTCAGTCGTGTTCTGAGATGTGATAGATCTAGACACCTCTCCCCTGTCTCTGTTGTATCGGCCACTATCAAGAGTGTATACTTCAATCAGGGTTTAAGTCAGTAACAGAATAGTCAGTCAGTGAACCAGTTTTGTAGTCAATGTCAGTGAATTAGAGCCAAGAACTTTTTGAACATTTGGAAGCAGTTTCATCGAAATAGCCTGAGACTTACGGTGCACGATTTCGCCCTCCCGAAGTACTCTAACGACGATTCTGGAAGACCCTCGCAATCCCAAGGACCATCCAACGAACTCTCTCTCTCAACTAGTCCATTACGGTAAATTTAGAATCCATTTTGTATAAATTTGATATTGTTCCTCCTAGGTTTTAGGTGTTTCTTTTATTCCGTTTGTTATCTCATGTTCATGTTTCGGAACATTTCCACGTGGTCACTTTGAGGTTAGTCCCATCAGGAACCTCCGACCAGAATACTTACCTTTATTATTTAGTAGCTTGATTTTAAAGTCATTTGTTCGTTTCTACCACTTTATTGATAATTTGAAGCTTGTTTTTCATTCAAATAGAGATTTTCTATCCTTTGTTCTGAAATTGGTGTTCCATTATTGAATACTTACCTGAGCATTTTCCTGGAGCGTATTAGAATCAAAAGTAAAGTAATTCAATTTAATACTTACCTTAAATACTTACCTTATTCGAAGCAAACGTAGAATCACCTGGAAATTAACGTAATTTAAATTCACTTACCTGCATTCGCTGAGTCACATAGTACCTGAAACAAGAAAAAGAGTTAAAAATTGAAGTAAAGCAAATTATACACAATATACAGTAATAATAAAGAATCATACTTACCAGAGTAACTCAGACGAAGGTAACATTTTTCGGTTATCCCACAAGGGAAACCTAGTCAACGCTACCAACGCCACTGCTACCAACCGATTCCAGTGAACCACGAAAAACAGTAAGTGCCCTGAAATATTACTAGTTCGCAAGCGCAAGGTATTGTTTTGGTGAGTCTTCAACTCCTAACTAAGTCGGCCTCCACTAGGAAAACACACCATTACAATTTGGTGGCAGCGGTGGGATTTTTGATGAGTTCCGACCATCACGAACCTTCAGTTCACCTTGCGCTCGACTAGTACAAAAACGCCCAGGAGAGTGATCAGAATTATTGTAGGAACATTGTTGATGCAATTTTATTGCCATAAATATTGACTATTGTACATTGAAAAGAAAATACGAGCGTAGGACGTTGTTTTTCTGTAAAAACAAGGAATACGGCCGTAGACATCAAACCACTTGTGAGCAGAGGAACAGGAGTGTGAGCGAACTAGCGAGATATCAGGTTGTCCCACCGGCGTTCTCCCGTGAAAGTTTCGGGCGAACCGTCGCGTTCCGGGTCCTCATTTTTCGGACGATCCGGATCGGCCTTCTCGTTGGTTCGGAGGGTTCGGAACACATACCGTGTCAGAACTACTCTCGGGCGGGTCACCAGGTTTCGGGTCAGCGATCCGAACCAAGGAGTTTCGAATCAACGGGGTTCGGAACGTTAACACGTTCTGAGAACTGTTGTTCCCGAGTCAAGGGAACGGTTCGAAACAACTGTTACCGAAACTCGAACAAGTACAGAAACTTGTTCCTGGATCGGAACAGCCACCCAACGTTCTGTTATCGGTTCGGAACCACTGTTCCGGGTCCGTGAACACTAGCGAAACACCTGTTCTCGCGCAATTACGTTCCGTAACAAATAAAAGACCAACCAGTGACAAAAAGTGAAATACTCTTTTCACTCCATTCTTTGAATATTTTTTTTTGTGTGCCCTACGAACATCACAATCGACTGCCATGGCCGAAGGAGGAGATGCCGCGACAGCCTCATTTGAAATGATGGAGGCGGTAACCAACGCGATGGCGCAGATGGGAGATTTCTTCGCCTCACAGAAGGGGGTCCCAAAACCCGAAGGACAGGGTGCCGGACTTCCGAGGTCTCTGTTCATGGAGGTGGATGTGTGGAACCCAGATGAGGTCGGATGTATTTCGGCACAACAATTTTTCTCAGAAGTGGAACAGGCCACCACCACCCTGACGCAGGCGCAGAAAGTGCAATTCCTGAGAGCGCGACTAAAAGGGGGAGTCAAACGGTTCTTCGCAGAAGCAACGGGCGAACAGCCCTACGACCGTTTGAAGGCGCGGATCCTCCGGTGGTATGGGAAGGAAAACCCCGAGCAGGCCAACATCAAGCTGTGGACAACGAAGAGACAGGCTGGAGAACCCCTGCGGAAGTACGCCGAACGACTGACAGCTCTGGCGACGTGCGCTGTGGAAGCAGAGGAGAACCTTCTTCTGGCACGACGGCCGGAATGGATTCGGCAGAAGACCCTGCGAGCATTCATCCGAGGGGTGGATAAGGAAATAAGTCTGTTCCTGCGGGGAGGACCGATAGAGACCCTGGAGGAGGTGGTTGAGAAAGCTGAGGAGTGGGAGGAGACCGACCGGGAAGACCGCGAGCCCGAAATGAAGTGGGACGTGGCTGGGATACTCAACCAGGAACCCAGGAAGTGTTATGGATGCGGAGAGGTGGGACACTTTGCGGCCAGGTGCCCGATTCGCAACAACACCGGGGAAAACCGAACACCGCCGCGGAGTCCTGCGCAAGGGGATGGGCTACCAAGGAGACCCTCTTCCTGGAGACCACCCACCCCAAAGCCGCGCGTGCCCTGTGAGTTTTGTGGCGAGATGACCCATTTCTCGGCGTGGTGCCCTCGAGCAGTGTACATTGACGACTATTGCAACTTCTGTGGCGCCGACGGACACGTTAAGGCCGAGTGCCGAAAAATGAAGGCGATGTTAGCAACCACGCCCCACCGACCGGTAATGTCAGTGCCCGCAGCAGCGATCACCACTCCGACACCAAGTATGCAGGAGGAAGATGTGAGAGGCGACGAACTGGTCGCATTCCAAACCACGATAGCTTTCACCGAGAGGCCGATACTAGCGGTTCCGGTTAAGTTGGCAAACGTTCATCGCCGAATGGTGTTGGATACCGGGGCCGCCGTGTCGGCGCTATCGGAGCCTATCCCTGGAGTGGACATCCGGCCGACTGGAGCTGAGTTGTGGGGAGCCAGCGGACAACGACTGCCACTACGAGGAGTGCAGCGGGCCTCAGTGGAAATTGGGCCGGTGAAAGTCATGCACGACTTCTTTGTCTTTGAGCGACCAGACTCAGGACTGGACCTGCTGGGACTGGACCTCTTGAGGAAGCTCCCCATTCGCATACGGACCGACACGGGAGCGGTGGAAATGGATAACCCGAAAACCGGCAAACGATTCCAAGTTGGAGCCCTGATCCGTGACCTGGACACTGTGGAAAGCCTGAAACGGCTATCGACCAACTGGCGAGCACAAGAGACGAAGACCGAAACACAAGCGACCCGGCAGACACCGATGAACAAGCCGGACGAGTACCCCTCGGAGACCCCAGATAGGTCCGAGGACAAGCACCCCTCAGAAGAAAGGGAGCTCATACATGCGAGCAATCAGGGGCACCTTTCCACCAACGACTGGAAAGAAACGGTGGACCCCAACGAAATACCACACCAAGCACACAAACCTTCGGAACATGTTCCGGAACTTTCGGAACATCCAGCGGGACCGGAACAACCGCCGTTGGGGAAGTTCCCGGATCGGAACCAGCACCGAACTGACGAGCCGGAAAAGGGCGAAAGTACCCTACCGGTTTCACACGAAATGGATGTTGAAACGGTATCATCCACGATTGAACAGACATACCAGATGTCTCACGCGCCGCAGAACGTCGTGGAGGAGCCGGTCCGCGGGACGCCAGTAGCTGTGACGACTGATGCTGAAGCTGTGGGTGGCATGGTCAGGAGTGGAACAGATTCCATTCCATCAACCGCTATCGACCGGTGGGCAAGAACGCTCCGGCAGATCCCAGGACTGACCAAGAAGCAGCTTCGGCGAATCTGGCGCTCACTTAGGCAGACCGCCGACCGACAACTAACCCACCTTGGGTCCAAGAATGGACGGCGGACATGCGCGCGACGGAAGACGATTCCACCAGACAAGATAAAAAGGTTCTGGAGCCTTTGGAATGGGCCACGGACAAGAAAGAAGACATCGACGGACGACACTCGCGAGCGAAGGGACTCGCCGGGAGAAGAGACTGGCTGTCGACCAGGTCGATTTAGGTCCGCACTCGCCTGCAGCGTACCGGACAGGGGTCCCAGCCTTCGACCCAGGGATCGACGTGACTGGTGCCCCACCTGTCGCCGAGAGAGAGGGTCCTGACGAGCAGACCAACGACTGGCAGGAGTGGATGGATGTGGAGACGAGGAGGTACCTCTCGACCCGGACCCTGATGGGATGTTACAACCGCCAAGAGGGAAGATACCTGGGGAGGCGAGTCAAGCCAAAGCTAAAACCAGCAACCCCCAGGCGTCATACCCGTCCGGCGATCCGGGATGCTGCCTGCCGGAGACACCACATGCGGCTCGCGTGTGGATGCACCGTACGTCGGAATGAGTCCGAAGTACCAATTTACCTGTAAATAAAATAAATGTTATAAATTAGTAATTAGAAAAAGTGAAATGTAAATAAATAAATGTACAATGTAACTTAGAAGGAACGAATATAATAAAGAAAGAAACAGAACTTGCCTGGATATGTTGTCCGAGTACCTGTGACCCTACTGGGAAGGGAGCCGCGACGCTGGTCGGTCCTTTTCAAACCGAGCGATGGGGGAATTTCCGGGTTCGGACGGCAACCGCCACTCAGCGGGATTTTCCGGGTGGGCCTGGGGACAATCTGAGAGAAGAGAGAGAGAGAGCATGCAAGTCACATAAAAGTTTAAGCAAGGTGGTGACTACGGCCCTATTCTGTTTCAGGAGGAACTTGGTTAGGCTGCCAAAGCTAGGATCAGATAGGACAGATGGAGGACGACGCCGTGGAGAGGCGACAGACCGTAGAGGCGATGCTCGTCATCGGAGGAACTGTGAAACTGCTTGAGGGATGGCCGCGACAACTAGCCATTATCACCGATTGCATGACTCGACTGGCAGGCTGCTTGAGGACCGTCGTAACACCAGAAGAACAGCCCCAGATAGTAGTCCAAGACGTGGCGATACCAAGGTGCCAGACGCAAACCCTGCGGGAGAAACATAGCGCAGGAAGCGACGACGACACCTGGGACTTACCAGAATCTCACGCCAAGACCCAAACGCTGTCGCTGGTCGGAGCTGTTTCAGCGACCGAACCGTCGGACAAGGACTCGGACATGGAGTGTGGCCAAGGGGACAGGAAGTATGGAGAGGCTCAGGAGGATAAAGCGCCACCTTTTTCACCGCTGTCATCGGGCAACCAGGACGCGATACAAGAGTTGACACCCAAGGTAGTGTTGAGCGATTGTCCCATTTGTGGAAAGCCCGAACGAGTCATCACTGGATTCCGCTGCCAGAGCTGCAAGACGTTCTGGAACAGACTCGTCGCCAGATGCCGCAAATTCCCGATGGGCCACCCAGATCATCCAATGCCATGCAAACTAAGGGAACACAGGAACGCTCGACCTGCAGAGTGCACCGGGTGCCGCCGTTGGCGCTATGAGCAAGCATTGCTTGAGGCCAGGCCCACCTTGCCACTGCCGTTGCCACCAGTGACCCCCAAGGGGAAGCATAGAGCTGATGAGGGCATCAGCCTCCGGGGAAAGGAAGATTGTGACGGGTCGTCACAAAGACCTGTGTCCGCGCCGCCAGCCGGGATCCCGAAACTCAGGATTAGGAAAAGCCTTCCATACGAAGAAGAGGGCATGGAAGTAGAGCTCGTGAGTGCGCCACCAGGAGGCAGCACCTGACAGGCCCGTACTGCGCAATAAGGGAGAGTGGGGTGGTCACGTGACGAGGGAAGCGACCAGGGCTACGCCATCTTGAGGAGTCAGTCGTGTTCTGAGATGTGATAGATCTAGACACCTCTCCCCTGTCTCTGTTGTATCGGCCACTATCAAGAGTGTATACTTCAATCAGGGTTTAAGTCAGTAACAGAAGTACCAGTCAGTGAATCAGTTTTGTAGTCAATGTCAGTGAATTAGAGCCAAGAACTTTTTGAACATTTGGAAGCAGTTTCATCGAAATAGCCTGAGACTTACGGTGCACGATTTCGCCCTCCCGAAGTACTCTAACGACGATTCTGGAAGACCCTCGCGATCCCAAGGACCATCCAACGAACTCTCTCTCTCAACTAGTCCATTACGGTAAATTTAGAATCCATTTTGTATAAATTTGATATTGTTCCTCCTAGGTTTTAGGTGTTTCTTTTGTTCCGTTTGTTATCTCATGTTCATGTTTCGGAACATTTCCACGTGGTCACTTTGAGGTTAGTCCCATCAGGAACCTCCGACCAGAATACTTACCTTTATTATTTAGTAGCTTGATTTTAAAGTCATTTGTTCGTTTCTACCACTTTATTGATAATTTGAAGCTTGTTTTTCATTCAAATAGAGATTTTCTATCCTTTGTTCTGAAATTGGTGTTCCATTATTGAATACTTACCTGAGCATTTTCCTGGAGCGTATTAGAATCAAAAGTAAAGTAATTCAATTTAATTACTTACCTTAAATACTTACCTTATTCGAAGCAAAAGTAGAATCACCTGGAAATTAACGTAATTTAAATTCACTTACCTGCATTCGCTGAGTCGCATAGTACCTGAAACAAGAAAAAGAGTTAAAATTGAATTAAAGCAAATTATACACAATATACAGTAATAATAAAGAATCATACTTACCAGAGTAACTCAGACGAAGGTAACATTTTTCGGTTATCCCACAAGGGAAACCTAGTCAACGCTACCAACGCCACTGCTACCAACAGATTCCAGTGAACCACGAAAAACAGTAAGTGCCCTGAAATATTACTAGATCGTAAGCGCAAGGTATTGTTCTGGTGAGTCTTCAACTCCTAATTAAGTCGGCCTCCACTAGGAAAACACACCATTACACAATTCACGTTTTTCCGCGTTCAAACACAAATT
>CM019173.2:1409241-1500339 GCA_009739505.2 Apolygus lucorum | reverse complement strand
AAAAAAGTCCATTCATGCAGCATGAATTAATGAGCGAATTTTCAAAGAAATCATTCAGTTTAAGGTGTGGTTAAGAAAAGGACCAATGGTGTTGCAATTTGTTGTAGAAAGTTTTTTTTTTCGATTCTTGGTTTATATATATATTTATTTGTTTTTTTTTTACATACTTTTACACCAATAATCGACGTCCTGGAAGACGTGAAATCACTGGGCTGAAAGCTGAATCTGGGAGCCCGAGAAGCGTTCTGATTGTGGAAGCTCCAGGACGTAGTTAAAGATGAGTGCGACAGATCGCGTTCATGATCGTATGTTCCCAACCTCGTCACAACAAGCCACCTTTTGTTTATCACACATTTTTCTCCTTCATGCGTTACCGCATCTACGTAATTAATTTGATAACATTTAGTTATATTCGCGATATGTACGAAAAAATCGTGCAATTTTCAATAATACACTGGGTTTTGAACGTTTCTATCGGTGGCAGTTGTCGATTTTTTTTTTTTTTTTTTTTTTTTTTTTTTTTTTTTTTTTTTTTTTTTTTTTTTTTTTTTTTTTTTTTTCCGACGCATGATTTTCGCATGAAAAATTGCTAATAATACGCTGCAAATTATTGCTGGGTATGCTTTGAAGATGTTAGGAGTCCATATTCATGTTCTACTCGTCTCTACGAATCATGGTATATTACCATGATTTTCAATGTAAAAACCACAAAAAACGGGAAAAACCCATTTTTTTGGAGTTTTTTTGAATTTTGGACCATTTTGGATTGTCCAAAATTGCTGGTTAACGAACTTGACCTATGGTTTGTTGTTACAAACATTTTGGCAAAAACTAAAAAAAATTTTTTAAACAATTACTCAAGTTATCGTCCGGAATGACACATATATATATATACATATGATTTTTGGAAAAACTTCAGGGATTGTTTCAGAATGTTCCAAAACGGATTTCAGTGTGAAAATTTTTCGAAAAAGTCGATTCTAAAAATTTTGAGGCCATTGCAATAGCTTCATTTTCTTTGAAAATTCGCTAATAATACGCTGCAGATTATTGCTGAGTATGCTTTGAAGACGTTAGGAGTCCATATTCATGTTCTACTCGTCTCTACGAACTCATAGAGTACCCACACGGCTACTCCATTTCTGGGTACAACAAATATACGCGCGTATTCATTATATATATATATAGCTACAAACTTTTCTTAATTTTGGACAATTTTCATTTTTGAAAAATGCATTCATATCAGAAATTTTGTGCTGAATCCGAATATACCATATATTACCATGATTTTCAATGTAAAAACCACAAAAAACGGGAAAAACCCATTTTTTTGGAGTTTTTTTGAATTTTGGACCATTTTGGATTGTCCAAAATTGCTGGTTAACGAACTTGACCTATGGTTTGTTGTTACAAACATTTTGGCAAAAACTAAAAAAAATTTTTTAAACAATTACTCAAGTTATCGTCCGGAATGACACATACAGGGTGTCCCCGAAAACGTTCCCCCCCCTGCTAAAATTGTCCAGGAAGTGATAAAAACAAAAATTTTTTTTTGAATCTTCATGATTTTTCCCAAGGATCTCAAATATGACCACGGTGCGCATTGCGCACGTGCGCAATCGTGCGCAACGCACACCAACTTCGTTTTTTCAAATGAGACCCCCCCATTTTTTATTGCAGATTCGGATTCTACGTGAAATTTCATGAACATTTCACCCCTCAACCGATTTTTTTTGTTGCGCGCAACCCGCTCAGTGCGCGCTCAAAGATGCGCAACCGCAAGGTTGTGTCAAAATGTGCATGTACGAAGTACCTAAGTGTGATACATGAAATTTTAGTATTTTTTTACGCTGAATCACGTGGTGATGTTAGTTTCTTGATTTCACTGCATTTTTATCAAATTATCGACGAATAATGAACTTTAAAAAAGGAAAATTGCATTTTTTAAGGGCGAAACCACCCTGTCTACTTAGAAACTTTTTTCCAAGATAATCGAAAAAAGATTTTCAAGTAGACAGGACGGGGTTTTCACGAGAAATTACAAGTAGAGAGTCCTTGTGAAATTACTAGTGAAGAGTCCAGTGTGATAAACAATCGTTTTGACATAGATATGTCTTTTGGCTGGGGGTCAAGGAATTTTTTGCGGCACTTTTTTTTATCACAAAAAATGCAATGCTGCAACCAGTAAACAAAATCATAGCTACATATCGGTAGATATTAAGCAAGGTTCTTTAGAACACTGCAATACATTACGTGCAATTGGAGAGTTTTTTTTTTTAATGTCAAAACATGAATTTCAACATGTCCTACATTTATTAACAAGGATGAAGTTAACGGATGGGCACAGAAGATGCGTAATGAGTAAAAATGCAATTTTCCTTTTAAAAAAAGTTCATTTTTCGTCGATAATTTGATAAAAATGCAGATTCAGCGTAAAAAAATACTAAAATATCATGTATCACACTTAGGTAATTCGTACATGCTCATTTTGACACAACCTTGCGGTTGCGCATCTTGAGCGCGCACTGAGCGGGTTGCGCGCAACGAAACAAATCGGTTGAGGGGTGAAATGTTCATGAAATTTCACGTAGAATCCGAATCTGCAATCAAAAATGGGGGGTCTCATTTGAAAAAACGAAGTTGGTGTGCGTTGCGCACGATTGCGCACGTGCGCAATGCGCACCGTGGTCATATTTGAGATCCTTGGGAAAATCATGAAGATTCAAAAAAAAAGTTTTTGTTTTTACCACTACCTGGACGATTTTAGCAGGGGGGGGAACGTTTTCGGGGACACCCTGTATATATATACATATGATTTTTGGAAAAACTTCAGGGATTGTTTCAGAATGTTCCAAAACGGATTTCAGTGTGAAAATTTTTCGAAAAAGTCGATTCTAAAAATTTTGAGGCCATTGCAATAGCTTCATTTTCTTTGAAAATTCGCTAATAATACGCTGCAGATTATTGCT
This sequence comes from Apolygus lucorum, assembly GCA_009739505.2. Lineage (NCBI taxonomy): Eukaryota > Metazoa > Arthropoda > Insecta > Hemiptera > Miridae > Apolygus > Apolygus lucorum. Next base: position 1,497,370 of record CM019173.2, on the reverse strand, counting down.
GAGTATGCTTTGAAGACGTTAGGAGTCCATATTCATGTCTACTACTCGTCTCTACGAACTCATAGAGTACCCACACGGCTACTCCATTTCTGGGTACAAACAAATATACGCGCGTATTCATTATATATATATATATAGCTACAAACTTTTCTTAATTTTGGACAATTTTCATTTTTGAAAATGCATTCATATCAGAAATTTTGTGCTGAATCCGAATATACCATATATTACCATGATTTTCAATGTAAAAAACCACAAAAAACGGGAAAAAACCCATTTTTTTGGAGTTTTTTGAATTTTGGACCATTTTGGATTGTCCAAAATTGCTGGTTAACGAACTTGACCTATGGTTTGTTGTTACAAACATTTGGCAAAAACTAAAAAAAATTTTTAAACAATTACTCAAGTTATCGTCCGGAATGACACATATATATATATACATATGATTTTTGGAAAAACTTCAGGGATTGTTTCAGAATGTTCCAAAACGGATTTCAGTGTGAAAATTTTTCGAAAAAGTCGATTCTAAAAATTTTGAGGCCATTGCAATAGCTTCATTTCTTTGAAAATTCGCTAATAATACGCTGCAGATTATTGCTGAGTATGCTTTGAAGACATTAGGAGTCCATATTCATGTTCTACTCGTCTCTACGAACTCATAGAGTACCCACACGGCTACTCCATTTCTGGGTACAACAAATATACGCGCGTATTCATTATATATATATATAGCTACAAACTTTTCTTAATTTTGGACAATTTTCATTTTTGAAAAATGCATTCATATCAGAAATTTTGTGCTGAATCCGAATATACCATATATTACCATGATTTTCAATGTAAAAACCACAAAAAACGGGAAAAACCCATTTTTTTGGAGTTTTGTTGAATTTTGGACCATTTTGGATTGTCCAAAATTGCTGGTTAACGAACTTGACCTATGGTTTGTTGTTACAAACATTTTGGCAAAAACTAAAAAAAATTTTTTAAACAATTACTCAAGTTATCGTCCGGAATGACACATATATATATACATATGATTTTTGGAAAAACTTCAGGGATTGTTTCAGAATGTTCCAAAACGGATTTCAGTGTGAAAATTTTCGAAAAAAGTCGATTCTAAAAATTTTGAGGCCATTGCAATAGCTTCATTTTCTTTGAAAATTCGCTAATAATACGCTGCAGATTATTGCTGAGTATGCTTTGAAGACGTTAGGAGTCCATATTCATGTTCTACTCGTCTCTACGAACTCATAGAGTACCCACACGGCTACTCCATTTCTGGGTACAACAAATATACGCGCGTATTCATTATATATATATATAGCTACAAACTTTTCTTAATTTTGGACAATTTTTCATTTTTGAAAAATGCATTCATATCAGAAATTTTGTGCTGAATCCGAATATACCATATATTACCATGATTTTCAATGTAAAAACCACAAAAAACGGGAAAAACCCATTTTTTTGGAGTTTTTTTGAATTTTGGACCATTTTGGATTGTCCAAAATTGCTGGTTAACGAACTTGACCTATGGTTTGTTGTTACAAACATTTTGGCAAAAACTAAAAAAAATTTTTTAAACAATTACTCAAGTTATCGTCCGGAATGACACATATATATATACATATGATTTTTGGAAAAACTTCAGGGATTGTTTCAGAATGTTCCAAAACGGATTTCAGTGTGAAAATTTTTCGAAAAAGTCGATTCTAAAAATTTTGAGGCCATTGCAATAGCTTCATTTTCTTTGAAAATTCGCTAATAATACGCTGCAGATTATAGCTGAGTATGCTTTGAAGACGTTAGGAGTCCATATTCATGTTCTACTCGTCTCTACGAACTCATAGAGTACCCACACGGCTACTCCATTTCTGGGTACAACAAATATACGCGCGTATTCATTATATATATATATAGCTACAAACTTTTCTTAATTTTGGACAATTTTCATTTTTGAAAAATGCATTCATATCAGAAATTTTGTGCTGAATCCGAATATACCATATATTACCATGATTTTCAATGTAAAAACCACAAAAAACGGGAAAAACCCATTTTTTTTGGAGTTTTTTTGAATTTTGGACCATTTTGGATTGTCCAAAATTGCTGGTTAACGAACTTGACCTATGGTTTGTTGTTACAAACATTTTGGCAAAAACTAAAAAAATTTTTTAAACAATTACTCAAGTTATCGTCCGGAATGACACATATATATATACATATGATTTTTGGAAAAACTTCAGGGATTGTTTCAGAATGTTCCAAAACGGATTTCAGTGTGAAAATTTTTCGAAAAAGTCGATTCTAAAAATTTTGAGGCCATTGCAATAGCTTCATTTTCTTTGAAAATTCGCTAATAATACGCTGCAGATTATAGCTGAGTATGCTTTGAAGACGTTAGGAGTCCATATTCATGTTCTACTCGTCTCTACGAACTCATAGAGTACCCACACGGCTACTCCATTTCTGGGTACAACAAATATACGCGCGTATTCATTATATATATATATAGCTACAAACTTTTCTTAATTTTGGACAATTTTCATTTTTGAAAAATGCATTCATATCAGAAATTTTGTGCTGAATCCGAATATACCATATATTACATGATTTTCAATGTAAAAACCACAAAAAACGGGAAAAACCCATTTTTTTGGAGTTTTTTTTGAATTTTGGACCATTTTGGATTGTCCAAAATTGCTGGTTAACGAACTTGACCTATGGTTTGTTGTTACAAACATTTTGGCAAAAACTAAAAAAAATTTTTTAAACAATTACTCAAGTTATCGTCCGGAATGACACATATATATATACATATGATTTTTGGAAAAACTTCAGGGATTGTTTCAGAATGTTCCAAAACGGATTTCAGTGTGAAAATTTTTCGAAAAAGTCGATTCTAAAAATTTTGAGGCCATTGCAATAGCTTCATTTTCTTTGAAAATTCGCTAATAATACGCTGCAGATTATTGCTGAGTATGCTTTGAAGACGTTAGGAGTCCATATTCATGTTCTACTCGTCTCTACGAACTCATAGAGTACCCACACGGCTACTCCATTTCTGGGTACAACAAATATACGCGCGTATTCATTATATATATATATAGCTACAAACTTTTCTTAATTTTGGACAATTTTCATTTTGAAAAATGCATTCATATCAGAAATTTTGTGCTGAATCCGAATATACCATATATTACCATGATTTTCAATGTAAAAACCACAAAAAACGGGAAAAAACCCATTTTTTTGGAGTTTTTTTGAATTTTGGACCATTTTGGATTGTCCAAAATTGCTGGTTAACGAACTTGACCTATGGTTTGTTGTTACAAACATTTTGGCAAAAACTAAAAAAAATTTTTAAACAATTACTCAAGTTATCGTCCGGAATGACACATATATATATACATATGATTTTTGGAAAAACTTCAGGGATTGTTTCAGAATGTTCCAAAACGGATTTCAGTGTGAAAATTTTTCGAAAAAGTCGATTCTAAAAATTTTGAGGCCATTGCAATAGCTTCATTGTCTTTGAAAATTCGCTAATAATACGCTGCAGATTATAGCTGAGTATGCTTGAAGACGTTAGGAGTCCATATTCATGTTCTACTCGTCTCTACGAACTCATAGAGTACCCACACGGCTACTCCATTTCTGGGTACAACAAATATACGCGCGTATTCATTATATATATATATAGCTACAAACTTTTCTTAATTTTGGACAATTTTCATTTTTGAAAAATGCATTCATATCAGAAATTTTGTGCTGAATCCGAATATACCATATATTACCATGATTTTCAATGTAAAAACCACAAAAAACGGGAAAAACCCATTTTTTTGGAGTTTTTTTGAATTTTGGACCATTTTGGATTGTCCAAAATTGCTGGTTAACGAACTTGACCTATGGTTTGTTGTTACAAACATTTTGGCAAAAACTAAAAAAAATTTTTTAAACAATTACTCAAGTTATCGTCCGGAATGACACATATATATATACATATGATTTTTGGAAAAACTTCAGGGATTGTTTCAGAATGTTCCAAAACGGATTTCAGTGTGAAAATTTTTCGAAAAGTCGATTCTAAAAATTTTGAGGCCATTGCAATAGCTTCATTTCTTTGAAAATTCGCTAATAATATGCTGCAGATTATAGCTGAGTATGCTTTGAAGACGTTAGGAGTCCATATTCATGTTCTACTCGTCTCTACGAACTCATAGAGTACCCACACGGCTACTCCATTTCTGGGTACAACAAATATACGCGCGTATTCATTATATATATATATAGCTACAAACTTTTCTTAATTTTGGACAATTTTCATTTTTGAAAAATGCATTCATATCAGAAATTTTGTGCTGAATCCGAATATACCATATATTACCATGATTTTCAATGTAAAAACCACAAAAAACGGGAAAAACCCATTTTTTTGGAGTTTTTTTTGAATTTTGGACCATTTGGATTGTCCAAAATTGCTGGTTAACGAACTTGACCTATGGTTTGTTGTTACAAACATTTTGGCAAAAACTAAAAAAAATTTTTTAAACAATTACTCAAGTTATCGTCCGGAATGACACATATATATATATACATATGATTTTTGGAAAAACTTCAGGGATTGTTTCAGAATGTTCCAAAACGGATTTCAGTGTGAAAATTTTTCGAAAAAGTCGATTCTAAAAATTTTGAGGCCATTGCAATAGCTTCATTTTCTTTGAAAATTCGCTAATAATACGCTGCAGATTATTGCTGAGTATGCTTTGAAGACGTTAGGAGTCCATATTCATGTTCTACTCGTCTCTACGAACTCATAGAGTACCCACACGGCTACTCCATTTCTGGGTACAACAAATATACGCGCGTATTCATTATATATATATATAGCTACAAACTTTTCTTAATTTTGGACAATTTTCATTTTTGAAAAATGCATTCATATCAGAAATTTTGTGCTGAATCCGAATATACCATATATTACCATGATTTTCAATGTAAAAACCACAAAAAACGGGAAAAACCCATTTTTTTGGAGTTTTGTTGAATTTTGGACCATTTTGGATTGTCCAAAATTGCTGGTTAACGAACTTGACCTATGGTTTGTTGTTACAAACATTTTGGCAAAAACTAAAAAAAATTTTTTAAACAATTACTCAAGTTATCGTCCGGAATGACACATATATATATACATATGATTTTTGGAAAAACTTCAGGGATTGTTTCAGAATGTTCCAAAACGGATTTCAGTGTGAAAATTTTTCGAAAAAGTCGATTCTAAAAATTTTGAGGCCATTGCAATAGCTTCATTTTCTTTGAAAATTCGCTAATAATACGCTGCAGATTATTGCTGAGTATGCTTTGAAGACGTTAGGAGTCCATATTCATGTTCTACTCGTCTCTACGAACTCATAGAGTACCCACACGGCTACTCCATTTCTGGGTACAACAAATATACGCGCGTATTCATTATATATATATATAGCTACAAACTTTTCTTAATTTTGGACAATTTTCATTTTTGAAAAATGCATTCATATCAGAAATTTTGTGCTGAATCCGAATATACCATATATTACCATGATTTTCAATGTAAAAACCACAAAAACGGGGAAAAACCATTTTTTTGGAGTTTTTTTTTGAATTTTGGACCACTTTGGATTGTCCAAAATTGCTGGTTAACGAACTTGACCTATGGTTTGTTGTTACAAACATTTTGGCAAAAACTAAAAAAAATTTTTTTAAACAATTACTCAAGTTATCGTCCGGAATGACACATATATATATATACATATGATTTTTGGAAAAACTTCAGGGATTGTTTCAGAATGTTCCAAAACGGATTTCAGTGTGAAAATTTTTCGAAAAAGTCGATTCTAAAATTTTGAGGCCATTGCAATAGCTTCATTTTCTTTGAAAATTCGCTAATAATACGCTGCAGATTATGCTGAGTATGCTTTGAAGACGTTAGGAGTCCATATTCATGTTCTACTCGTCTCTACGAACTCATAGAGTACCCACACGGCTACTCCATTTCTGGGTACAACAAATATACGCGCGTATTCATTATATATATATATAGCTACAACTTTTCTTAATTTTGGACAATTTTCATTTTTGAAAAATGCATTCATATCAGAAATTTTGTGCTGAATCCGAATATACCATATATTACCATGATTTTCAATGTAAAAACCACAAAAAACGGGAAAAACCCATTTTTTTGGAGTTTTTTTGAATTTTGGACCATTTTGGATTGTCCAAAATTGCTGGTTAACGAACTTGACCTATGGTTTGTTGTTACAAACATTTTGGCAAAAACTAAAAAAAATTTTTTAAACAATTACTCAAGTTATCGTCCGGAATGACACATATATATATACATATGATTTTTGGAAAAACTTCAGGGATTGTTTCAGAATGTTCCAAAACGGATTTCAGTGTGAAAATTTTTCGAAAAAGTCGATTCTAAAAATTTTGAGGCCATTGCAATAGCTTCATTTTCTTTGAAAATTCGCTAAAAATAAATAAATAGTGACTACGGCAAAGCTGTGATCTTTGCTGACGAGTGATCTGTACAGGAAAATAATAAAGCTGTGTGAAATAAATTGCAGCGTTTTCTCTGGCAATTATTGAACTTGCATTCTGATGAAATTTTCAGGGATTGTGCGGGTTGACGTGTAGATGGTGTTTCTACTGATACGGGTAAATGAGAACGGAACTTATCGGTATAAAGACGGTGTAATAAACGGATAAAAGCGGTATATAAAACGGTATTGAGTAGCAACAGAGTAAGACAGGTGATTCTAGACTGAGGAAAGATGGCGAGGCGAGGGCCTCGCCGATAATTTCTCGGTAAGAAATTGTCGATATTTTTAAATATTGGGTTTCGCTACCCATCCCTAATATGATGATGAAATTCTTGGGGATTTGATTGAATGTGTATTAGCTACCCAACTGTTATACAGGGTCGTTCGGACCTACCATGGGAGTCTATCTTCAAGACATTGTGGAGTCAAGGCATGAATTGATAATGATCTTGATTATGGCGATAAAGTCAGCATTCACAACACGGAGTAGATACGAAAGTACCTGAATACGAAACCCGCAAGAACATCAACCTGAATGGACTTCCTGAATTTACTTCTCGTCTACCTCGAAAACCCTCGATTCTGATGCCGAACGGACAAAACCGCATCCTCTCATAAACGCCTGTTACTGACTTGTCGTCCCCATAATCCCTACACGTGTTCTCATTCAGTTGAGTGGCGTCGGTCCAGTAACGGCCACCGGAGTCTATTGTTTTATTCATCGCGTTTTCCAAGGGGCGTGGAAAATCTCACCTACTAACACTATCCCTTGCCATCCAGGAGGTTCAGTCTCCATTTAACAGGCTCCATTAATTTAATCCTAAACTCGCGAAATAAAGCGTGAGCACCAGGAAAGGAAAATGCAAATAACCAGCTGTCAATCAGTTGAACTCGTTCCAAAGAGGCGGTGTACCAAAGTTCAGGGCTCCAGGTTAAGTAGAAGAAAAGTTAGTGAACGGGAAAGGAGTTCAAATTGATCCAACTTTCTCTCAGGCACGTCCAGTTGGTCTGTATGTGTATAAGGCTTGTACGTTGAACTCGCAGCTCTTCTAACTTGTCCAGGTCACAATCAGTCGTTCCAAAGAGGCAGTACACCAAATTTCAGGGCTCCAGGATAAGTAGATGAAAAGTTAGTGAACGGGAAAGGAGTTCAAATTGATCCAACTTTCTCTCAGGCACGTCCAGTTGGTCTGTATGTGTAAAAGGCTTGTAAGTTGAACTCGCAGGTCTTCTAACTTGTTCAGGTCACCTCCAGTCGTTCAAATGATGCGTTATACCAAAGTCCAGGGCTCCAAGATAAGTAGAAGAAAAGTTAGTGAACGGGAAAGGAGTTCAAATTGATCCAACTTTCTCTCAGGCACGTCCAGTTGGTCTGTATGTGTATAAGGCTTGTAAGTTGAACTCGCAGGTCTTCTAACTTGTTCAGGTCACCTCCAGTCGTTCAAATGATGCGGTATACCAAAGTCCAGGGCTCAAAGATAAGTAGAAGAAAAGTTAGTGAACGGGAAAGGAGTTCAAATTGATCCAACTTTCTCTCAGGCACGTCCAGTTGGTCTGTATGTGTATAAGGCTTGTAAGTTGAACTCGCAGGTCTTCTAACTTGTTCAGGTCACCTCCAGTCGTTCAAATGATGCGGTATACCAAAGTCCAGGGCTCCAAGATAAGTAGAAGAAAAGTTAGTGAACGGGAAAGGAGTTCAAACTGATCCAACTTTCTCTCAGGCACGTCCAGTTGGTCTGTATGTGTATAAGGCTTGTAAGTTGAACTCGCAGGTCTTCTAACTTGTTCAGGTCACCTCCAGTCGTTCAAATGATGCGGTATACCAAAGTCCAGGGCTCCAAGATAAGTAGAAGAAAAGTTAGTGAACGGGAAAGGAGTTCAAATTGATCCAACTTTCTCTCAGGCACGTCCAGTTGGTCTGTATGTGTATAAGGCTTGTACGTTGAACTCGCAGGTCTTCTAACTTGTCCAGGTCACTATCAGTCGTTCCAAAGTGGCAGTACACCAAAGTTCAGGGCTCTAGGATAAGTAGAAGAAAAGTTAGTGAACGGGAAAGGAGCTCAAATTGATCCAACTTTCTCTCAGGCACGTCCAGTTGGTCTGTATGTGTATAAGGCTTGTAAGTTGAACTCGCAGGTCTTCTAACTTGTCTAGGTCACAATCAGTCGTTCCAAAGAGGCAGAACACCAAATTTCAGGGCTCCAGGATAAGTAGAAGAAAAGTTAGTGAACGGGAAAGGAGCTCAAATTGATCCAACTTTCTCTCAGGTACTTCCAGTTGGTCTGTATGTGTATAAGGCTTGTAAATTGAACTCGCAGCTCTTCTAACTTGTCCAGGTCACAATCAGTCGTTCCAAAGAGGCAGTACACCAAATTCAGGGCTCCAGGTTAAGTAGAAGAAAAGTTAGTGAACGGGAAAGGAGCTCAAATTGATCCAACTTTCTCTCAGGCACGTCCAGTTGGTCTGTATGTGTATAAGGCTTGTAAATTGAACTCGCAGCTCTTCTAACTTGTCCAGGTCACAATCAGTCGTTCCAAAGAGGCAGTACACCAAATTTCAGGGCTCCAGGATAAGTAGATGAAAAGTTAGTGAACGGGAAAGGAGTTCAAATTGATCCAACTTTCTCTCAGGCACGTCCAGTTGGTCTGTATGTGTAAAAGGCTTGTAAGTTGAACTCGCAGGTCTTCTAACTTGTTCAGGTCACCTCCAGTCGTTCAAATGATGCGGTATACCAAAGTCCAGGGCTCCAAGATAAGTAGAAGAAAAGTTAGTGAACGGGAAAGGAGTTCAAATTGATCCAACTTTCTCTCAGGCACGTCCAGTTGGTCTGTATGTGTATAAGGCTTGTAAGTTGAACTCGCAGGTCTTCTAACTTGTTCAGGTCACCTCCAGTCGTTCAAATGATGCGGTATACCAAAGTCCAGGGCTCCAGATAAGTAGAAGAAAAGTTAGTGAACGGGAAAGGAGTTCAAATTGATCCAACTTTCTCTCAGGCACGTCCAGTTGGTCTGTATGTGTATAAGGCTTGTACGTTGAACTCGCAGGTCTTCTAACTTGTCCAGGTCACTATCAGTCGTTCCAAAGTGGCAGTACACCAAGTTCAGGGCTCTAGGATAAGTAGAAGAAAAGTTAGTGAACGGGAAAGGAGCTCAAATTGATCCAACTTTCTCTCAGGCACGTCCAGTTGGTCTGTATGTGTATAAGGCTTGTAAGTTGAACTCGCAGGTCTTCTAACTTGTCTAGGTCACAATCAGTCGTTCCAAAGAGGCAGAACACCAAATTTCAGGGCTCCAGGATAAGTAGAAGAAAAGTTAGTGAACGGGAAAGGAGCTCAAATTGATCCAACTTTCTCTCAGGTACTTCCAGTTGGTCTGTATGTGTATAAGGCTTGTAAATTGAACTCGCAGCTCTTCTAACTTGTCCAGGTCACAATCAGTCGTTCCAAAGAGGCAGTACACCAAATTCAGGGCTCCAGGTTAAGTAGAAGAAAAGTTAGTGAACGGGAAAGGAGCTCAAATTGATCCAACTTTCTCTCAGGCACGTCCAGTTGGTCTGTATGTGTATAAGGCTTGTAAATTGAACTCGCAGCTCTTCTAACTTGTCCAGGTCACAATCAGTCGTTCCAAAGAGGCAGTACACCAAATTTCAGGGCTCCAGGATAAGTAGATGAAAAGTTAGTGAACGGGAAAGGAGTTCAAATTGATCCAACTTTCTCTCAGGCACGTCCAGTTGGTCTGTATGTGTAAAAGGCTTGTAAGTTGAACTCGCAGGTCTTCTAACTTGTTCAGGTCACCTCCAGTCGTTCAAATGATGCGGTATACCAAAGTCCAGGGCTCCAAGATAAGTAGAAGAAAAGTTAGTGAACGGGAAAGGAGTTCAAATTGATCCAACTTTCTCTCAGGCACGTCCAGTTGGTCTGTATGTGTATAAGGCTTGTAAGTTGAACTCGCAGGTCTTCTAACTTGTTCAGGTCACCTCCAGTCGTTCAAATGATGCGGTATACCAAAGTCCAGGGCTCCAAGATAAGTAGAAGAAAAGTTAGTGAACGGGAAAGGAGTTCAAATTGATCCAACTTTCTCTCAGGCACGTCCAGTTGGTCTGTATGTGTATAAGGCTTGTACGTTGAACTCGCAGGTCTTCTAACTTGTCCAGGTCACTATCAGTCGTTCCAAAGTGGCAGTACACCAAAGTTCAGGGCTCTAGGATAAGTAGAAGAAAAGTTAGTGAACGGGAAAGGAGCTCAAATTGATCCAACTTTCTCTCAGGCACGTCCAGTTGGTCTGTATGTGTATAAGGCTTGTAAGTTGAACTCGCAGGTCTTCTAACTTGTCTAGGTCACAATCAGTCGTTCCAAAGAGGCAGAACACCAAATTTCAGGGCTCCAGGATAAGTAGAAGAAAAGTTAGTGAACGGGAAAGGAGCTCAAATTGATCCAACTTTCTCTCAGGTACTTCCAGTTGGTCTGTATGTGTATAAGGCTTGTAAATTGAACTCGCAGCTCTTCTAACTTGTCCAGGTCACAATCAGTCGTTCCAAAGAGGCAGTACACCAAATTCAGGGCTCCAGGTTAAGTAGAAGAAAAGTTAGTGAACGGGAAAGGAGCTCAAATTGATCCAACTTTCTCTCAGGTACTTCCAGTTGGTCTGTATGTGTATAAGGCTTGTAAATTGAACTCGCAGCTCTTCTAACTTGTCCAGGTCACAATCAGTCGTTCCAAAGAGGCAGTACACCAAATTTCAGGGCTCCAGGATAAGTAGATGAAAAGTTAGTGAACGGGAAAGGAGTTCAAATTGATCCAACTTTCTCTCAGGCACGTCCAGTTGGTCTGTATGTGTAAAAGGCTTGTAAGTTGAACTCGCAGGTCTTCTAACTTGTTCAGGTCACCTCCAGTCGTTCAAATGATGCGGTATACCAAAGTCCAGGGCTCCAAGATAAGTAGAAGAAAAGTTAGTGAACGGGAAAGGAGTTCAAATTGATCCAACTTTCTCTCAGGCACGTCCAGTTGGTCTGTATGTGTATAAGGCTTGTAAGTTGAACTCGCAGGTCTTCTAACTTGTTCAGGTCACCTCCAGTCGTTCAAATGATGCGGTATACCAAAGTCCAGGGCTCCTAGATAAGTAGAAGAAAAGTTAGTGAACGGGAAAGGAGTTCAAATTGATCCAACTTTCTCTCAGGCACGCCCAGTTGGTATGTGTATAAGGCTTGTACGTTGAACTCGCAGGTCTTCTAACTTGTCCAGGTCACTATCAGTCGTTCCAAAGTGGCAGTACACCAAAGTTCAGGGCTCTAGGATAAGTAGAAGAAAAGTTAGTGAACGGGAAAGGAGCTCAAATTCATCCAACTTTCTCTCAGGCACGTCCAGTTGGTCTGTATGTGTATAAGGCTTGTAAGTTGAACTCGCAGGTCTTCTAACTTGTCCAGGTCACTATCAGTCGTTCCACAGTGGCAGTACACCAAATTTCAGGGCTCCAGGATAAGTAGAAGAAAAGTTAGTGAACGGGAAAGGAGTTCAAATTGATCCAACTTTCTCTCAGGCACGTCCAGTTGGTCTGTATGTGTATAAGGCTTGTAAGTTGAACTCGCAGGTCTTCTAACTTGTTCAGGTCACCTCCAGTCGTTCAAATGATGCGGTATACCAAAGTCCAGGGCTCCAAGATAAGCCAAGATAAGGGTTGAATAAAACAAACGCTATGACTCAGGTTTTCACCTCTTCGAACGCCGAGGTTTCCTCGGGGGTATATCGTCAGTGAAAAAGGTTTTCTGGGAGGGAAAGTGATACTAGTGAGAGGCGAATTCATCAAGGGGAGCGATCCATCAGGTGGCCTCTGCATCGTTTACTCGGGAAAGCCCTTGTAAATATTCTGTTGAAGCTTCAGGGATTTTCTCCCCAACGATAGGTTCTATCGGTCGATCTATACTCAGTTCTACTGGTACCTACTTCCTTGAAACTTCATTCAGGCTCTACAAATCATTGGTCTTACAGCTAAAAAGAGAAAAAAAAACTTGTAATGGAATAACAACCAAAGCTTCCCTATTTACAAACATTCACACTATTACCTTCTCATCATCTAGAGTTTTAGAACGAAAGCCATCGCATAGCAAAATTCCTCATCAAAATCGGTTTATATCAACACCATTTATTACGATCAATTTGTTCATATTTTAGATTACAATCTCCACTAGTGTGAAAGCACCAGTATCAGACACTAGAAGCGGTGATTCTCTGGTTTCTTTATACTGCGAGGTGTGATTTCGTCAGATATTTATCGATGGGGGGGTAATAAGGTACCTCATCTTCTTGACAATTCACCAAGACTTAGAAATCGAAGGTTTCTTATGTTTTTTGGATTTACCTAACTTTGTTTTTTCCATGTTAGGTCCTACAGGTCCAGAAACAGACACTTCAATCTCATTCCAAAAAAATATATTTTATTGAGTAAATTTTTATTTGACTAATTACAGACGCTTTTCGTACAAAAATATAAAAAAGTGGGTGTTACTGGGTACCTGTTACTGACTTGTCGTCCCCATAATCCCTACACGTGTTCTCATTCAGTTGAGTGGCGTCGGTCCAGTAACGGCCACCGGAGTCTATTGTTTTATTCATCGCGTTTTCCAAGGGGCGTGGAAAATCTCACCTACTAACACTATCAATTGCTATCCAGGAGGTTCAGTCTCCATTTAACAGGCTCCATTAATTTAATCCTAAACTCGCGAAATAAAGCGTGAGCACCAGGAAAGGAAAATGCAAATAACCAGTTGTCAATCTATCCCTGTCAGAAAAGAGGTGATAAACATAAAATTGTCGACCTTGGAGATATTAAAACATTGTTGCTCAAAACAAATCTGAATACCTACCTCAATGGACGCAATGTGATGAGGAATTCATTCTACTGATCCAAAATTCTCTCAGGCACTAAGCCCTGGGAAACCAGTTTGGTCTGTATCAGGCCTCTAAGATAAACTCGTTCCAAAGAGGCGGTGTACCAAAGTTCAGGGCTCCAGGTTAAGTAGAAGAAAAGTTAGTGAACGGGAAAGGAGCTCAAATTGATCCAACTTTCTCTCAGGTACTTCCAGTTGGTCTGTATGTGTATAAGGCTTGTAAATTGAACTTGCAGCTCTTCTAACTTGTCCAGGTCACTATCAGTCGTTCCAAAGAGGCAGTACACCAAATTTCAGGGCTCCAGGTTAAGTAGAAGAAAAGTTAGTGAACGGGAAAGGAGTTCGAATTGATCCAACTTTCTCTCAGGCACGTCCAGTTGGTCTGTATGTGTATAAGGCTTGTACGTTGAACTCGCAGGTCTTCTAACTTGTCCAGGTCACTATCAGTCGTTCCATAGAGGCAGTACACCAAAGTTCAGGGCTCCAGGATAAGTAGAAGAAAAGTTAGTGAACGGGAAAGGAGTTCAAATTGATCCAACTTTCTCTCAGGCACGTCCAGTTGGTCTGTATGTGTATAAGGCATGTAAGTTGAACTCGCAGGTCGTCTAACTTGTCCAGGTCACCTCCAGTCGTTCAAATGATGCGGTATACAAAAGTCCAGGGCTCCAAGATAAGTAGAAGAAAAGTTAGTGAACGGGAAAGGAGTTCAAATTGATCCAACTTTCTCTCAGGCACGTCCAGTTGGTCTGTATGTGTATAAGGCTTGTAAGTTGAACTCGCAGGTCTTCTAACTTGTCCAGGTCACTATCAGTCGTTCCAAAGAGGCAGTACACCAAATTCAGGGCTCCAGGTTAAGTAGAAGAAAAGTTAGTGAACGGGAAAGGAGCTCAAATTGATCCAACTTTCTCTCAGGTACTTCCAGTTGGTCTGTATGTGTATAAGGCTTGTAAATTGAACTTGCAGCTCTTCTAACTTGTCCAGGTCACTATCAGTCGTTCCAAAGAGGCAGTACACCAAATTTCAGGGCTCCAGGTTAAGTAGAAGAAAAGTTAGTGAACGGGAAAGGAGTTCGAATTGATCCAACTTTCTCTCAGGCACGTCCAGTTGGTCTGTATGTGTATAAGGCTTGTACGTTGAACTCGCAGGTCTTCTAACTTGTCCAGGTCACTATCAGTCGTTCCATAGAGGCAGTACACCAAAGTTCAGGGCTCCAGGATAAGTAGAAGAAAAGTTAGTGAACGGGAAAGGAGTTCAAATTGATCCAACTTTCTCTCAGGCACGTCCAGTTGGTCTGTATGTGTATAAGGCATGTAAGTTGAACTCGCAGGTCGTCTAACTTGTCCAGGTCACCTCCAGTCGTTCAAATGATGCGGTATACCAAAGTCCAGGGCTCCAAGATAAGTAGAAGAAAAGTTAGTGAACGGGAAAGGAGTTCAAATTGATCCAACTTTCTCTCAGGCACGTCCAGTTGGTCTGTATGTGTATAAGGCTTGTACGTTGAACTCGCAGGTCTTCTAACTTGTCCAGGTCACTATCAGTCGTTCCAAAGAGGCAGTACACCAAATTTCAGGGCTCCAGGATAAATAGAAGAAAAGTTAGTGAACGGGAAAGGAGTTCAAATTGATCCAACTTTCTCTGAGGCACGTCCAGTTGGCCTGTATGTGTATAAGGCTTGTAAGTTGAACTCGCAGGTCTTCTAACTTGTCCAGGTCACTATCAGTCGTTCCAAAGAGGCAGTACACCAAATTTCAGGGCTCCAGGATAAGTAGAAGAAAAGTTAGTGAACGGGAAAGGAGTTCAAATTGATCCAACTTTCTCTCAGGCACGTCCAGTTGGTCTGTATGTGTATAAGGCTTGTAAATTGAACTCGCAGCTCTTCTAACTTGTCCAGGTCACTATCAGTCGTTCCAAAGAGGCAGTACACCAAATTTCAGGGCTCCAGGATAAGTAGAAGAAAAGTTAGTGAACGGGAAAGGAGTTCAAATTGATCCAACTTTCTCTCAGGCACGTCCAGTTGGTCTGTATGTGTATAAGGCTTGTACGTTGAACTCGCAGGTCTTCTAACTTGTCCAGGTCACCTCCAGTCGTTCAAATGATGCGGTATACCAAAGTCCAGGGCTCCAAGATAAGTAGAAGAAAAGTTAGTGAACGGGAAAGGAGTTCAAATTGATCCAACTTTCTCTCAGGCACGTCCAGTTGGTCTGTATGTGTATAAGGCTTGTAAATTGAACTCGCAGCTCTTCTAACTTGTCCAGGTCACTATCAGTCGTTCCAAAGAGGCAGTACACCAAATTTCAGGGCTCCAGGATAAGTAGAAGAAAAGTTAGTGAACGGGAAAGGAGTTCAAATTGATCCAACTTTCTCTCAGGCACGTCCAGTTGGTCTGTATGTGTATAAGGCTTGTAAGTTGAACTCGCAGGTCTTCTAACTTGTTCAGGTCACCTCCAGTCGTTCAAATGATGCGGTATACCAAAGTCCAGGGCTCCAAGATAAGCCAAGATAAGGGTTGAATAAAACAAACGCTATGACTCAGGTTTTCACCTCTTCGAACGCCGAGGTTTCCTCGGGGGTATATCGTCAGT
The DNA here is from genome assembly GCA_009739505.2 of Apolygus lucorum. Lineage (NCBI taxonomy): Eukaryota > Metazoa > Arthropoda > Insecta > Hemiptera > Miridae > Apolygus > Apolygus lucorum. The sequence goes on along the minus strand of CM019173.2, from coordinate 1,481,310 downwards.
GAAAAAGGTTTTCTGGGAGGGAAAGTGATACTAGTGAGAGGCGAATTCATCAAGGGGAGCGATCCATCAGGTGGCCTCTGCATCGTTTACTCGGGAAAGCCCTTGTAAATATTCTGTTGAAGCTTCAGGGATTTTCTCCCCAACGATAGGTTCTATCGGTCGATCTATACTCAGTTCTACTGGTACCTACTTCCTTGAAACTTCATTCAGGCTCTACAAATCATTGGTCTTACAGCTAAAAAGAGAAAAAAAAACTTGTAATGGAATAACAACCAAAGCTTCCCTATTTACAAACATTCACACTATTACCTTCTCATCATCTAGAGTTTTAGAACGAAAGCCATCGCATAGCAAAATTCCTCATCAAAATCGGTTTATATCAACACCATTTATTACGAACTATTTGTTCATATTTTAGATTACAATCTCCACTAGTGTGAAAGCACCAGTATCAGACACTAGAAGCGGTGATTCTCTGGTTTCTTTATACTGCGAGGTGTGATTTCGTCAGATATTTATCGATGGGGGGGTAATAAGGTACCTCATCTTCTTGACAATTCACCAAGACTTAGAAATCGAAGGTTTCTTATGTTTTTTGGATTTACCTAACTTTGTTTTTTCCATGTTAGGTCCTACAGGTCCAGAAACAGACACTTCAATCTCATTCCAAAAAAATATATTTTATTGAGTAAATTTTTATTTGACTAATTACAGACGCTTTTCGTACAAAAATATAAAAAAGTGGGTGTTACTGGGTACCTGTTACTGACTTGTCGTCCCCATAATCCCTACACGTGTTCTCATTCAGTTGAGTGGCGTCGGTCCAGTAACGGCCACCGGAGTCTATTGTTTTATTCATCGCGTTTTCCAAGGGGCGTGGAAAATCTCACCTACTAACACTATCAATTGCTATCCAGGAGGTTCAGTCTCCATTTAACAGGCTCCATTAATTTAATCCTAAACTCGCGAAATAAAGCGTGAGCACCAGGAAAGGAAAATGCAAATAACCAGTTGTCAATCTATCCCTGTCAGAAAAGAGGTGATAAACATAAAATTGTCGACCTTGGAGATATTAAAACATTGTTGCTCAAAACAAATCTGAATACCTACCTCAATGGACGCAATGTGATGAGGAATTCATTCTACTGATCCAAAATTCTCTCAGGCACTAAGCCCTGGGAAACCAGTTTGGTCTGTATCAGGCCTCTAAGATAAACTCGTTCCAAAGAGGCGGTGTACCAAAGTTCAGGGCTCCAGGTTAAGTAGAAGAAAAGTTAGTGAACGGGAAAGGAGCTCAAATTGATCCAACTTTCTCTCAGGTACTTCCAGTTGGTCTGTATGTGTATAAGGCTTGTAAATTGAACTTGCAGCTCTTCTAACTTGTCCAGGTCACTATCAGTCGTTCCAAAGAGGCAGTACACCAAATTTCAGGGCTCCAGGTTAAGTAGAAGAAAAGTTAGTGAACGGGAAAGGAGTTCGAATTGATCCAACTTTCTCTCAGGCACGTCCAGTTGGTCTGTATGTGTATAAGGCTTGTACGTTGAACTCGCAGGTCTTCTAACTTGTCCAGGTCACTATCAGTCGTTCCATAGAGGCAGTACACCAAAGTTCAGGGCTCCAGGATAAGTAGAAGAAAAGTTAGTGAACGGGAAAGGAGTTCAAATTGATCCAACTTTCTCTCAGGCACGTCCAGTTGGTCTGTATGTGTATAAGGCATGTAAGTTGAACTCGCAGGTCGTCTAACTTGTCCAGGTCACCTCCAGTCGTTCAAATGATGCGGTATACCAAAGTCCAGGGCTCCAAGATAAGTAGAAGAAAAGTTAGTGAACGGGAAAGGAGTTCAAATTGATCCAACTTTCTCTCAGGCACGTCCAGTTGGTCTGTATGTGTATAAGGCTTGTAAGTTGAACTCGCAGGTCTTCTAACTTGTCCAGGTCACTATCAGTCGTTCCAAAGAGGCAGTACACCAAATTCAGGGCTCCAGGTTAAGTAGAAGAAAAGTTAGTGAACGGGAAAGGAGCTCAAATTGATCCAACTTTCTCTCAGGTACTTCCAGTTGGTCTGTATGTGTATAAGGCTTGTAAATTGAACTTGCAGCTCTTCTAACTTGTCCAGGTCACTATCAGTCGTTCCAAAGAGGCAGTACACCAAATTTCAGGGCTCCAGGTTAAGTAGAAGAAAAGTTAGTGAACGGGAAAGGAGTTCGAATTGATCCAACTTTCTCTCAGGCACGTCCAGTTGGTCTGTATGTGTATAAGGCTTGTACGTTGAACTCGCAGGTCTTCTAACTTGTCCAGGTCACTATCAGTCGTTCCATAGAGGCAGTACACCAAAGTTCAGGGCTCCAGGATAAGTAGAAGAAAAGTTAGTGAACGGGAAAGGAGTTCAAATTGATCCAACTTTCTCTCAGGCACGTCCAGTTGGTCTGTATGTGTATAAGGCATGTAAGTTGAACTCGCAGGTCGTCTAACTTGTCCAGGTCACCTCCAGTCGTTCAAATGATGCGGTATACCAAAGTCCAGGGCTCCAAGATAAGTAGAAGAAAAGTTAGTGAACGGGAAAGGAGTTCAAATTGATCCAACTTTCTCTCAGGCACGTCCAGTTGGTCTGTATGTGTATAAGGCTTGTAAATTGAACTCGCAGCTCTTCTAACTTGTCCAGGTCACTATCAGTCGTTCCAAAGAGGCAGTACACCAAATTTCAGGGCTCCAGGATAAATAGAAGAAAAGTTAGTGAACGGGAAAGGAGTTCAAATTGATCCAACTTTCTCTGAGGCACGTCCAGTTGGCCTGTATGTGTATAAGGCTTGTAAGTTGAACTCGCAGGTCTTCTAACTTGTCCAGGTCACTATCAGTCGTTCCAAAGAGGCAGTACACCAAATTTCAGGGCTCCAGGATAAGTAGAAGAAAAGTTAGTGAACGGGAAAGGAGTTCAAATTGATCCAACTTTCTCTCAGGCACGTCCAGTTGGTCTGTATGTGTATAAGGCTTGTAAATTGAACTCGCAGCTCTTCTAACTTGTCCAGGTCACTATCAGTCGTTCCAAAGAGGCAGTACACCAAATTTCAGGGCTCCAGGATAAGTAGAAGAAAAGTTAGTGAACGGGAAAGGAGTTCAAATTGATCCAACTTTCTCTCAGGCACGTCCAGTTGGTCTGTATGTGTATAAGGCTTGTAAATTGAACTCGCAGCTCTTCTAACTTGTCCAGGTCACTATCAGTCGTTCCAAAGAGGCAGTACACCAAATTTCAGGGCTCCAGGATAAGTAGAAGAAAAGTTAGTGAACGGGAAAGGAGTTCAAATTGATCCAACTTTCTCTCAGACACGTTCAGTTGGTCTGTATGTGTATAAGGCTTGTACGTTGAACTCGCAGGTCTTCTAACTTGTCCAGGTCACCTCCAGTCGTTCAAATGATGCGGTATACCAAAGTCCAGGGCTCCAAGATAAGTAGAAGAAAAGTTAGTGAACGGGAAAGGAGTTCAAATTGATCCAACTTTCTCTCAGGCACGCCCAGTTGGTATGTGTATAAGGCTTGTACGTTGAACTCGCAGGTCTTCTAACTTGTTCAGGTCACCTCCAGTCGTTCAAATGATGCGGTATACCAAAGTCCAGGGCTCCAAGATAAGTAGAAGAAAAGTTAGTGAACGGGAAAGGAGTTCAAATTGATCCAACTTTCTCTCAGACACGTCCAGTTGGTCTGTATGTGTATAAGGCTTGTACGTTGAACTCGCAGGTCTTCTAACTTGTCCAGGTCACCTCCAGTCGTTCAAATGATGCGGTATACCAAAGTCCAGGGCTCCAAGATAAGTAGAAGAAAAGTTAGTGAACGGGAAAGGAGTTCAAATTGATCCAACTTTCTCTCAGGCACGTCCAGTTGGTCTGTATGTGTATAAGGCTTGTAAGTTGAACTCGCAGGTCTTCTAACTTGTTCAGGTCACCTCCAGTCGTTCAAATGATGCGGTATACCAAAGTCCAGGGCTCCAAGATAAGTAGAAGAAAAGTTAGTGAACGGGAAAGGAGTTCAAATTGATCCAACTTTCTCTCAGGCACTTCCAGTTGGTCTGTATGTGCATAGAGCTTGAAGTTGAACTCACAGCTCTTCTGACTTATCCAGATCACTTTCAGTCGTTCCTAAGAGGCAGTAAACTAAATGTCATAGCTCGAAGATGAGTAGGAGCAAGCCAAGTGAACTGGAAAGGAGTGTACACTGATGCTGAGTTTTTCTCATTCACTTTCCCGGGGTTTATTCTGTGATCCCCAAGGGGTTTAAACTTATTACCTGGGCTCTACGATAAACAATGTGGAAATGAATTTAATTTCAGACAATCTCTTATATAAGCCTCCGATGATGTTTCAAGTTTCTCTGGAATGAACAAAAAATAAGTTAGTATTATTCCTCACAAATTATTCCAATTTTCCTCCAGATCATTTTCACTGACTGGTGAACTGGTTCTTGATCCGTTCTTTCTCGATCTTCTCAGAGTATCCCTGATCTTTGGATTGATTTGAAATTCACCTCCATTCAGGAACCAACTTCCAACTTCCTATCAAAATGTTTCAAGAAAATCGAGTTTGTTAGGTCTGCACGAGGTACAGAAAGAAGGTACTTTTGATGCGAAAAATTTATTTTAGCCAACATTTTTTTGACCCATTGGACGAATACAACATTTTAAATAGGGAAGCATAATAACATCACATAAATGTGCAATCCACTATTGTCACAAATCAAGCTTCACATGTTGCTCAGATGTGCTATTCGTAGAAATGAAAATGTTGGATTAGGGAAAGGTGCTGAGCTAAAGGCGGATAATCCGAAAAAAATCCTATTACCCATTTCAGGGTTGGATCTCTAAACCCAAGAGTACTTCACCTGGTAAAATTAACGTTAAAAAGAGAAAATAGAGGTAAAAATATAGACTTTTTTTCTCTTGCCATTCGGAAGACGGGGGAATAAAAATTGATAACCGGCACGGGCAATGATTACTGCTTTCCAACTGGGATGAAGCAAAAAAAAAAAAAAAGGTCCAAAGAGGGTTAGGTACGAGCGTAATTACCTCGATCAATGCGGATTGAGAGATGGGACTCAATGGGAAAATCGCGCTGCGATTCCTACTCGTTCCTCTTCACTAGTACAGATTCCTGGAGAAATTGGTTGGAAATCCCCTCACCCCGGCGCCACTCTCGCCCCAATACCTCTCACCGCTTAAACCCTCTTAGAGTTTTTTTTGCCTCTGGAAAAGGGTAGGAGTGGTGGAAAATGCAGTTGCGGTGGTAGAAGACCCTTCGGGGCGTTTTACATACTTAAGCCCCACTCTCTTGGGTATACCCTGGGGTTCTTGAGATTTTAAATCTATTCTCTTTTTAAACTTTTCCCTTTGTTTTCATCAATGGCCATTTTGTCTACTCTTGGCCTTCATTTTTTATTTAAATTGAAAAATTCAATTTTTTATTTCCTCGTAACCTATTATATCTCTAAGAGTGTTTCATACCTTCTTATATGTCTGGTTTGTCTTCATGAGGCCTCACTAAAAAGAGGGTGAGAATGGCAGAAAGAACAACAGTGCTGGCATAACCCACTTCACATCAAGTTGAATATCACTCATCTAGACCACTTCTTTAAATTTTCATAATAAAATAAGTTCTGTACCTCCTTCAAGAGTAACTCTTGATAATAACTGTTACTCTCGCCCTTTTATAATATCCAATAGAGCATTTTTGTACTTGCCGATTTTCTTTTCACGTACATCTACGCTCGAACGCAAAGAGGTTTGTTTTAACGTGGAAAGCCTCCCATTTACGCGAGAAGCAAGCTTTTGGCGTTTCCAAATATCGGTTGTCTTTTTTACGCGAAAAAATATCACCTTCCAAGAGGATAACCTCAGAGTTGATGGAATTGGACTACTGTGGGCTATTTTTCTTCCATGGACTACCTAAGGCAGCAAACAACGTTCATAATACAAAGCAACATTGGAGGTTGAACTTGAAAAGAAGATTACAAAGAATGTACAAAGCAGCCAACTTCCAATTCCATCCAGGGGTTCTATATGCAGGTTAGTATAGATACGTTTTAAATAACGTAAATTGAATTGGATAATAAAAATTTGGTCTGTATTGGTCTAGTAGATTGACCCAAAGTGGTAATGTTAGGATTTTCTTTGTTTCCTATTTGGTCTAAATTTATTTATCAAGAAATTACTATAAAACATATATACATCTGCTATTCGAATACAAAAAACTTACCTTATCGACTTTATTGTAGTTTTAGTTAATGTCACCTCAGGAGTTCACTTCTTAACATTTTCTATGGGAAGGTAAGTATCTGCGAGTGCTTGACATCTGGGAGAAAGAACAACGCAGTGTTACCAAAACGGCAAAACCCACTTATCAAGTTGAATTTCGCTCATCTAGACCACCTTTTTTATTTGAATATTATTAATCCTAATTGGACCATGGTGCCACTGAAAACATCTTACGTATTCCACAGCTCTCCCAAGGTCACCAGATTAACTAGATTTAAACTGCAATTTAAAAATTAATGGATGGAGCAGATTTTTTAAAACCACTTTTCGTAAGTTATTAGAAATAATAAAACGATGATACCTATGACAAAATATTTGAAAATATTTTCATTAATTTCTTTGGAAATTTCTGTCAAACCTCTATTTTGAGACTTTCAGTAGCTCACAAAAATTCTTCTGTTCATTAAAGTTAAAATTCAATTAATCTTGGTTGCTCCGGTGACACTTAGGGACAGCTGTGGAGTTCCTGAGATGTATTCAGTGAAACTAGTGACACCATGGTCCAATTAGGGTTAATAGAATGATATATAAAAACATATCGGAATTGGAGGAGAAAAAATGAAAAGTGTTTAAAGGGTGGATCCCCATGATTTTAGTAAATTTCAGATTATGATAATGTTATAATTTGAATCCCACTGCCATAATCGTGCCAAGTGACTGATCTGCCTGCTCATATAAAATTTGAATCTTGCAAAACTAAGGCTTGTAAAGTCAGTTTATTGTGATTTCACTCTATTGGGGTTGATGTAGTTACCCCCTTTCAACCTTCAGTGAATCTTTCAAGAATATCCAAGAACAAACTGGCCCTATTAGGGTGTTCTTCCCCGAGAAGAACCTTAATGATAATATGCCATTATTGCTGAACTCGCATATAAATCACTAGGAACCACTGGGCATGTTATCGCCCGTAGAAATCCTCTTGGGAAAGAGGTTGGACTGAAGGGACGTAAAAGTCTTTTCATAAATATGGAGCGGACAGCCACCCTGCGAGACCTGTTGGGCAGATATACAGCGAGCCGAGAAATAAGGGTTGAATAAAACAAACGCTATGACTCAGGTTTTCACCTCTTCGAACGCCGAGGTTTCCTCGGGGGTATATCGTCAGTGAAAAAGGTTTTCTGGGAGGGAAAGTGATACTAGTGAGAGGCGAATTCATCAAGGGGAGCGATCCATCAGGTGGCCTCTGCATCGTTTACTCGGGAAAGCCCTTGTAAATATTCTGTTGAAGCTTCAGGGATTTTCTCCCCAACGATAGGTTCCATCGGTCGATCTATACTCAGTTCTACTGGTACCTACTTCCTTGAAACTTCATTCAGGCTCTACAAATCATTGGTCTTACAGCTAAAAAAAAAAAAAAACTTGTAATGGAATAACAACCAAAGCTTCCCTATTTACAAACATTCACACTATTACCTTCTTATCATCTAGAGTTTTAGAACGAAAGCCATCGCATAGCAAAATTCCTCATCAAAATCGGTTTATATCAACACCATTTGTTACGATCTATTTGTTCATATTTTAGATTACAATCTCCACTAGTGTGAAAGCACCAGTATCAGGCACTAGAAGCGGTGATTCTCTGGTTTCTTTATACTGCGAGGTGTGATTTCGTCAGATATTTATCGATGGGGGGGTAATAAGGTACCTCATCTTCTTGACAATTCACCAAGACTTAGAAATCGAAGGTTTCTTATGTTTTTTGGATTTACCTAACTTTGTTTTTACAATGTTAGGTCCTACAGGTCCAGAAACAGACACTTCAATCTAATTCCAAAAAAAATTATTTTATTGAGTACATTTTTATTTGACTAATTACAGACGCTTTTCGTACAAAAATATAAAAACGTGAGTGTGACACATAGTTTCCTTGTATCCATAACCCGATTGCATAGATGATCCGGTGATATGTAGATCATCTCAAAACATCAATCTCCAAGTACCTTGCAGTCACCTCATAGGGGACCATGTACAAGCCATCCCTCACAATCCCTGAAAATTTTAACGAATTCGGATGAGAAATGTAAAAGTAATGGCTGTTATAAGGAAATTCACGTTTGCGCATGTGCAGTAGCTACTATCAGTCCGGAAATGATGATTTTCATAGGGGACCATCTACACGCCAACGCGCACAATCCCTGAAAATTCTAACGAAATCCGATAATAACTTCTTATACGAATAAAGTCACTCGCGATGAAATTGTGGAAAACCATTTTAATAAAAAATTGGTTGCCTGTAAAGTTTTATTACGTGACAACGACTTGAACTTGACTTCAGTTGAATTTAAATTTTGAATTTTTAATTCCACATAATAATGTGAAAACGATCAAATAGGAACAAATAATTAAAATAAACACTTTGTTTATTTTAATTATTTGTTCCTATTTGATCGTTTTTACATTATTATGTGAAATTGAAAATTCAAAATTTAAACAAATTATTATTGGTTGAGAAACGAAATAAACGTAATTTATTTCATCATGTTACATTATCAGTCTGAAATTATTTACCTTTGCTGTTTGAATTGTTGCGATGGACGAAACTACCTTCACATTATCACTACACAATCGTTTTACAATTAACTGGCAACGTGTAAAATTGTATGCAGGCGCCTAAATAGAAGCGCAAGACATGAACCGGTGTGTATGCCTATCTCTCTCGCTCTGTCTCTCTCGCTCTTAGGCGGGCTAACTGTGCTCGAGTGGAAGGGACGCGTGCCTCTCACTCGCTCTCATTGTGAGCGCATAACGTGAGCGGAGCGTAACGCAGTTTCTTGAAGTGTTACCCGGCAAACCAATTTATAAGACGTTGTCACGTCAAAACTGTTGGGAAGAACGTTGTCTATTTCGACGGTTAGATCAACATCAGTAACAAACAATAACTGAGGGTACATCGCAGAGAGCATAGCTTATACATATAGTCAGAAGTGAATGGGAGCTTGAATCCCATTGGTCGAGAAAGGAAAGTCATACCCAATCAGATTGAAGCAGATAAGTGAAAGGAGAATCCTATTGGTTCAGAGAAGTGAAGGGACCTGGGAGGATCAACAAATGAATAACATATCAACTAATATGAATAATAAAGCGAAAAAAGAAAAATGGGAAGGAAAAAATCTACCAGGAGGAAGAAGAACTGATGTGGAAGTGTCCTACGATGACCATCACCAAACCGGCAATAACGTTCTCTAAGCTTGTAGTTTCACTACAGTAGATAAATCTGCCTGCACCAAATGACCCATGGAAAATGCCTCAAAACCGTTTAGAACTCTTATTATGTGTATTTGAAGTTGAAAGTGTCTGATATTGGACCAGTGTTTGAAACTGGTGCCTTCACCCTACCAACTTCAATGTTCTAAAAATTTACTGGTTTTATATCATACATACGTTTTATTATTTGTAATAATGACCTGGATTATAATACGCACCTTTGCTCCTCATTTGGAGAAATAAGTGCTGCTAAATCGATTGAAATTGAGATCTCAGCTTGGAAAGCGCTGTGTAAGGAAATGCGAGGAAATGCAATCTGAACAGAGAAAACAAGATTTGCTCGGAAAAACGGTACACATGATCCGACCTTTATTTGAACACTTCTTGCCCCTGATGTTTCCTCTTTTACGGTCTCCAGCTTGAAGGGTCGAGTTTATACCAGAGTGAATGTACGTCTTTGTATCTACTTACGACCTTGTATCTGTTTCAAATTGTACAAAGCCTTATGTATTGGTCTGGTATAGTGAACCTCAACTTTACCTGCCCTAATACTTAGGGTTTTTTAACATCGTACAAAGTAGAGCTAACCAAAAATGTTAATGATTTGCCTGTAATAGCTACTGTTGCTGTAGGATTTGTCTATTTATTCACTTTGTTAACTACGTTTTTGTAATATTCGTATTTTGGAAAAACGTCTGCCAAGTGGATGTGGCACTCCTCGTGGGTGGCTTTCTCGTACCCATATTCCGATTGAGTAGATGATCCGATGCATAGTAGCTAATCTCAACACCAATCTCTTAAGAACCTTTCAGTACCCTCACATGGGTCCATGTACACTTCAATCTGCACAATCCCTGAAAATTTCATCGAAATCGGACAATAACTTCGTTTAGTTTTGCCCGTTACAAGGATTTCATGACTGACACATAGAAACAGAACCAAAATTGTTCAGGAAAGCCTAAAACGTAAAACGCAAGTAAATTTTGATTTTGATTCTTTTTTACCTTGAAAAGTGAAACCTTGTTAAACCTTAGACTCGGAAGCAAAATTATTAGAAATCCCAAAATTTGCCAATTTTTTCTTAGATGGGTGATCGAGGAAAACCAACAATGGTAAGTACTTGGAATCGTCATCGGTGTCAATCCATTTTGTTTTAGTAGGTAAATGATGAGATTATAATATCGATGAAAACAAATATCACAATCTAGTAAACAAGTAACACCTGAATCGTCGGAAATAGTGACATTCACGGGTACATACGGGAATATTGTATGAGAATATCTTCTGAATGCAAAGCAGGACTACTTACCTACACGGGGAAGTTATTGGACCCGAGGGCAATGGGATTATTCGGTATGAAATTTGAAGAAATCAGTTATGGCCTAAACTAAATTCAAAACTCCTTTAGATTGTTTTCAAAAAGATTTTCCAGGCAATTATCCCTCAGAAAAATTACTTACTTGTTATGCGAAATAAATTGATTGTTGCATTAATAGAAAAATAAATAAATAAAAAGAAGAAAGTAGTAAAAGCTAACGTGGGAATCGTACAAATTATATCCAATATTCATGAAATCAACCTAATTAATTTATTTCGTGTGATACCGAAGCGATATAACCTACGATGGCTATGAACATTTCTTAGATAACTACCTAGTTGGTAGATAGTTATTTTTCGACCGTGGTGTTCATCGTTGAACAGAACTGTTGTTAGTCACAATATGGTGAATACATCAAACACAACAGTTGTGTTACATCAAACACAATAAGCAGTTACTGCTTATTCATTCATCTCCTTTTAATGTTACGCTTTGCTTTGAAGGTAAGTGAAAGAATACGAGTTTTTCATTGGTGTTCTCTTCATCTTGACTGTTCGTTCAATGATCGGTAATTAACTATGGAAAAAGAGTCAGCCAAGAGGGTGTGGCACATAGCTTTTTCGTATGCATAACACGGTTGTATAGACGATCCGATCCACAGTAGATGATGAAAACTTGAATCTCCGAGTATTTACCACCCTTCAAATTTGATGTTCAGATAACGACGTCATTTATAAGGAACTATTGAGAGTCTCAACCATACAATCCGTGAAAATGTCATAAAAATCTTATAGTAACTCCGTAAAGTTTGCAATATTATGAAGATTATTTGAGACGCAGACCGACTGAATGAGTCACGAAACCAAAATTGTTCAAGTAGATCTCACGTAAAACGTGAGTGGAAATTTTGATTTTGGAGGACATTTCTTGAAACTTGGAACGCGAAAACACTGCCTCCGCTACATTGTTAGAACTGGAAGCAAAAGGTTCATAAATGTCCATTCACCTTGATTTTTGTCAAAAATTCACTAAAAGTTATGCGTCTACTTGAATACTTCGCCACGAGGTGGATTATTAGGTTGGTGAGTATGTCGCGTTGATGGGTACGACAATAATGCTACTAAAGAACTACTAAGAAAGAAGGATCAACACGGACGATCTTAATCACTTGGACTGATTATAATTCAGCAAATTACAACTTTGAAAGCAAAATTACAAGAATGTCAAAATTAAGAATTCGAATCGTGAATTTGAATCAAAGACAATTGAGTTCGACTGATCAGATGTTGAGCTAGGGTGTCCACAGCAACTGGAGGGAATCTGTAGGTAGTTACCTACAGTACCTATTTATCCTCCTTATTATTCCTTCTTGAAATGAATTGAGCGATGATGCTCTGAACAATTTACTATTGCCCAATGTTATTGCTAAAGAGCTTCGTGTAGTGGAGCAATTATAACAACTATTCTTACCGCACCATCCCACTTACCTTGAATTTCTCACCCCCACTATTGATGATCGAAAGAAGATTTGCCAGTCTTCTTTCACATTCAGACTGCGTGTTGCTTCTTCCTTGCTCTTATTAGTTTCCCTTAAGTGAGTCAGAACTTTTCTATGAACACTTTGAACTCGATTAACAAGTTTTAAGTAGGTAGGTTGTCCATGAATGAAAGCCATCCGAAGTGAGCGCAGACCTGTGAAAGACTTTTTCACTTTACTTTTAATTATTTCAAAAACTTGTTGGAATTTGACGATATTTATAAGTTTCCTGAATTTCACTTTAACTATGGTTAAGGTGCTAATGAATGAATGAATGAATTTATTTGTAGAAACCACAAGTGGTATTACAATTGTCAATGAATTTACTTACATTAGGTAACATGTTAAATAAATAATGGAACAACAAATAGGAAGTTAATAAAGGAGAAAAAGATTGCTAGGAACTAATAGTGAAATAGGAACTTATTATGATATAGGAACTTATGTGATTGGATTTTAAGGAACAAAGAGTGCGAGAGAAACATTAGACACACAAAAATACATATACACAATCGCAGACATTCCTAATACCACAGATAAGGTATAATATCACAGGCAATCTATTATCACAGTAAGAATTAAAACTATATAAATGAAGGTGAAGAATATAACAATCTTTGCAAGCAAGAGTACTAGATATATAATATTCCTCTGCTGCGTATGTAACTAAACAGTAATTAGACTATAATATTCATTTAAGGAGTAAAGCTCCGCATCCAGTAACATTTTCTTGATAACTTTCTTGAATGAGGCAGACGGTAAGTTTCGAGTGACGAGAGGCAGACTATTGTACAGGCGGTAATAGTTCCTTACTAGCCCAGTCAATTTATACGAGGAAAAAAGCTGGATATCAAGGAGGAAAACAACTTGTGGGTGTGGCAAAAAGCTTCCTCATATCCATCACACGACTGCTTAGAATTCCTTCCTGTGTCCCAAATACACAAATTCAAAAAAAGTCATCGAATTCTGTTTAAAACTTTGGAAGTTATGATTGTTACAAACACAAACACTTGTATGTTACTGTCAGACACACAGACAAACAGTTATAAAGGGATCGGATAAAGATGTGTTCAAATAAGCAACTTTTTAATCGGTTAAGCCTACTTTTAGTTTACATATTTTCACATATTTCGTTTGAAAGATGATAGTTTGTAGAGAGTCCACAGATGGTCGTCATAGCTGAAAATCACGGATCTTTTCTGGTTTTTTATTTTATTTTTTTTTTTTTTTTGTGTTTTACCTTGAATACGGAAATGAACTTCGACGGACTGCCTACCAAAACCAATAAATGGGACGTCCCTGGAATGAATGCATTACTTAACAATATGTTTTTATTTGACCTGTTTTTAGCGGAATAATAACCAAAATTTGGTTTTCATTCAGTTTTTGTTCATTTAAGCGCCTATTTTCAGGTTTGTACTAGGATTAATTTTCGAGGTTTGATTGAAAAATGTAAAAATAGGATCAAGTGAAAAGTCATCTTGATTCTAAGAGTTTAAAATCGTTATAAAAGATGATTTTTTCACGCAAAATAACCACATTTTACAAATTTATGCATACAAACTAAGTACTTCACAAAATGTTGGATCAGCAATTCAACTCAATCATAACGTATGCGTTGACGAAAACATCCTCCTCAATCTAACCTTCCACACCTTTTGGTTTATTATTTTCAATAATGAACCTTTGGAATCGACCAAGAAAAAAAAATTTTTAACACCCCCTCAAAATTTGATGGTTTACGTTTCAAGGTACGTAGAATCCAAAAATCGAATAAAAATTTGGCCGTCCGTCCGCCGTCCGCCGTACGCGGCACTTTTGCCACTTAGCATTGACCGATTTTGATGAAATTTGGTATGTAGGCTCCATTTGGGGTCTAGTTGTGCCCCGAAGCTTTTGGTTGATGTAGGTCACTTCTAAGGGTTCCAAAATCAATTTTGATATTTTGAAAACGCCGTAACTCAAAAAGTTTCGATATAAAGGTATTCTTTTTCCTTCAATTTAAGATTCTATAGAATTTTTAGAATTTTTTGAGACCTCGCGGAGCTCTGTAGGACAAACCGTTCGCTCCCTACGAAAATTTAAAGGTTTATATTGAAATATATATATATAAATCAAAACACGATTGTGAATCGCAAAAGAGGCCTAATCTCCGTTCAAATTAGAGCTGACCAAAATGCAATCAATGGTTGGTGATTTTAATTTTTTTTTTTTTTTTTTTTGATTTTTTTTTCTTCTCTTCATATTGGATGGTTGGTGATTTTGTAGACGAGTGATCTATATAGAAAAATAATAAACCATTGTGTAATAATTTGCAGCGTTTTTCTTCTTCTTCTTCTGAATGGTAGGACAGATCAGCATACTGAGCCGGGTAACTTGAAACTACACAATTCTAGACCTTTTCGCCTGCTTGAGGAATTATGCCCAGCCGAGGCATTTTCTATGAGATTTCTAAATGTGCTGAATTCAGATGAAATCATTCCATCTGGGTTCCTCCTTATCGATGTAGCACAAATATACATCGTGATTATATTCATGCTTTGCTTTGGTTCTAATTACAACAATGCTTTCCCCATTCTGTGTCTATTAATAGCCGGTGGAATTCATCTTATTTGGTGAGCTCAGGAGGTATTTGGAGCTAGAGGCTAGTTGGTGTGAAAGTTTACCATCGGACTCGCTCAATCGAGAAAACAACAAATTAGAAAGAAGTAGAGCGAGGTACTTAGAGATTGATGTTTTGAGATTAGCTACTATGCATCGGATCATCTATAGGTTAGGGATACGAGGAAGCTATGTGCCACACCCTTTGGCAAATTTTTTGCTTCTGATTTGCCTTGGCAACTAAATCTCCTTCCATAATGGGGGGTGCTCCTTTTTTTCATGGATTCATGGATTCTCATCCTGAAAATTTTGACACCAGCCGTTCACCAGCTTTTTGGATGAGTAGATCTTTTTCTAAGATTTTTCAAGGTTTCGAATGTTTATGACGTCACGCGCCCCTCCCGCCTGGCCGGGACCCCCAGCCACTGTGACGTCATAAACATTCGAAACTTTGAAAATCATAGAAAAAGGTCTTCTCACGCTAGAAGGTCGCGATTGGTGTCAAAATTCTCAGAATGAGGTGTAGTTTAGATTAAAAATAACAATAAACAGTTTTTCCGGCCCATGCGCACACCCCATTGCCCGATTTTCCTTCAATTTTAAACTTCGGAATAGTTGCTTCAGTATTCAGAAGCAATCCAATTAACCCTTAGGTAATTTCCTACATGTTCAAAGAATTTGTTTTTTCGATGTTTTGAATAGAGAGTATAAGCCATCGGGAGAGTATAAGCCAACAGAACCTGAAATTCTTTTCCAATGACAACCTCAGGCAGTGAGTGAATTCATTAAATTTAGATGTATTTTGGCAATTCTATAAAATATTTGAGCAGAAGGGACCTCACAGGCCCTATAACAGTTCACTATGACAGTTAACTCTTAACAGTTAACTGATTAACTTAACAGTTCACTATAACAGTTCACTTCGGAGAAGGATCTGTGCTGCCTTGGACAGCGGGTTCTCTGTCCTTCGAAACCCAAGTAAAGCCTACAAGGTGAGAAATGAGGGTAGAAGGTACCTCGAAGGCCCTATAAAAGTCTGTCAACTTGAAAATTATCAAGTTTTTCTTATTACGTTTTCTTACATCGTCGATAATTGGAGTATCAAGATAGCCAACGGCGATCAGTTTGGGTTTAAAAGTGGATAAAACTGTTTCAGATGAAAATCAGACTTTCACATAGATACCTCTGGATATTAAGGGTTATAGGGGCTATCATCGACTATTTAGCGTGTCGGTTGATCCGTTGGGCGATCATAACGGTGGGTTGAAATGTAGCTGAATCTCAGCACATTACGATGGGAAGGCACGAAGGTACTGAGAACGGAAGTGCTTTGAGGAGAGAATGTCCGGCGATCCAGAGCCAGATATGCGTTTATACTCGCAAGGTGAAACTGCCACTGTCACAGCATTACTGGTAACCTAGTGAAGAGGTCATTTCCATATTGTTTAGATGATTACACAGAATGATCTAAAGCATGGGAGGTACCTGTGTTCATTACCTAGAAGGTAAAATTATACCTGTGGATGAGAATCCTGTACCTTCGCTCGCAATATTACGACCATCATTGTCTGCACGATGGATGTATACTTTTAATCCTAACATCAACAAGCCAAATTGGACGGACAGTAAAGCTTCCTCGCGGTCACATAGAATCAGGGTCGTAAATGATGACTCCGTCCAGGGTATGGTACATGAAATGTCTGGAAATGTGTGTGAGAGAGAGAGAGAGAGAGAGGTTTTAAATTTCAATCGTAAACGATGTACAATGAAATCGATCCTACATTTCATGAATTTCGTATTATTATTTTACTTTCTAAATAATTTCAATTTAAACAAGTTTAATAGATTGTGAATTTGTTGCCACATGCGCCACTTCCAGCTGGCCACGCTCATGAAAACATGAAGTCACCACAATTAGTCAATAAATGGTTAATATTTTTTTTTTATTTTTTATTTTAGTCTTATTTATTGCCATGATCAATATATAAGAGAGCAAAAGGGGTGCAAAGGTGTGTTGAAAAGAAAATCACTGTCGACCACTATCTTGATTGCTTGTCATCATTACCAATTTTTTTTTTTTTTTTTTTTTTTTTTTATCATGAATGTCAATAAATACATTCATTCAAAAGTCCATTCATACCCTATTACTGAAACATATAAGTTTTTTTTGTAGGTGGGTTTACCGAAGTAAACAATAATAAAAAAAAACGTCTGCCAAGTGGGTGTGGCACATAGCTTCCTCGTATCCATAACCCGATTATATAGATGATCCGATGCATAGTAGTTAATCTCAAAACATCAAAACAAGTTAATCTGTAACATCCCTGAAAATGTCATTGAAATCGGATGGAAAATGTAGAAGTTATGGCCGTTACAAGGAATTCACGTTTGCGCATGCGCAGTGGCTACTATCAAGCCGAAGGTGGTGATTTTCATAGGGGACCATCTAAATACTAATCTGTAACATCCCTGAAAATTTCATTGAAATCGGATAGAAAATGTAGAAATGATGGACGTTACAAGGAATTCACGTTTGCGCATGCGCAGTGGCTACTATCAAGCCGAAGGTGATGATTTTCATAGGGGACCATCTAAATACTAATCTGTAATATCACTGAGAATTTCATCGAAATCGGATGGAAAATGTAGAAGTTATGGCCGTTACAAGGAAATCACGTTTGCGCATGCGCAGTCGCTTCTATCAGTCCGGGGATGATGATTTTCATAGGGGACCGTCTACACACCAACCCGCACAATCCCTGAAAATTTCATAGAAATCGGACAATAACTTCGTATAGTTATGCGCGTTACAAGGAAATCATGACAGACGGACAGACACACAGACAGACAGACAGACACGGAACCAAAATTGTTCAGAAAGGTCTAAAACGCAAAACGCGAGTGGAAATTTTGATTTTGGAGACATTTTTTTTTTTCGTCCTTGAAAAGTGAAAACAAAGCTTCCGCTACCTTGGTAGACTCGGAAGCAACAACACTTTGAACATGAAATAAAGAACACACAGAAGACAGACAAAATTTGTCTGTCTTTGTACTCTGACTATCATTTAATGATAGTCAGAGTACTTTTTAATACATTTTCCTCTGCTATTTCCCACCCATACTAAAAGACATTTGACAAACTAAAATTGTTGGACCTGAAACTTATAATTCAACTTTATCAGCAATAATAAAATCTTCCAAAAAATGAAAACATTTTTTCATCAAAAAACTTAACTCTAGATCGAAATTTTTTTTATTGTCTAAGGCGCCGAAGTTCACTGGCAAAGTGTTTCAACTAAACGGGTAAGCAAAGTAATGTCGTCAGTACGACACCAGAGAACTTTTCCGTTCGGGCAACTGAGGTTGTCTACCCGAAGACCCATTTCCTGCTAACGTTTCCCCTACGAAGATCAACAAGCGAGGAACGGGATCGAGGTCACGTATCCTCGCTAAATGCCCGTTATCGCCATTTAGCAAAATTGGCTTCGTTCGAAAATCTCACGCAATAATTTTTTCGGCTTGGTGTCCGATTTTGAGTTCTACTTTCCTTTGAACTAATTACGAATATTAATCCCTCGAACATGTAGGGTTGGCGTACGACAAATATGATGATCGATCCAACAAAGAATTCTCCGTTAAATTGGTTGGGAATGATGTCCTCAGGAATAACTCCTCCTTTGCCGAGCTTTTGGTAAATTTATCACCTTCTTCAGAGCTCGAAGGATGTGTTACCGAGTGAACATCACATCAGCGTCAATCAACAAACAGGTAGTTGAAGATGCCACCATAATTAGTTTGGAGCTATAGCTATAGCTATCTTACTTTACCTATAGGTAAAATTAAGATATGGAAAAAAAGGGGGGGGGGGGTGATTTAAAACATAATTTCCAACTATAAATATTAAGTAAAAATATATGAGGATCCGCAGCTTTGAGAGAACAGTTTTAATTACATAACAAAGATAACAATGATAACAGATGACAAATTGATTAGAATTGTTATCTGTTATCATTGTTGTCTGTTATCAGTATTATCTAAGTCATATATTTAGCTCTATTCTCTCAAAGCTGCGGATCCTCATATTTTACTCAATATTTATGGCTGGAAATTATGTTTTAAATTTCCCCCCTTTTGGTTTATTATTTTCAATAATGAACTTTTGGAATCTACCAAAAAACGGCACTTTCCTTAATTCCCATGGACCGATTTTGATTTTGATTTCTTTTGTATAAGGGCTCCAATTGGATTGTCGGTCACTTCTAAGAGTGTAAAAATAAGGGTTGCAATTTCGAAAACGCCCTAGCTAAAAAAATGTTGATATAATATATTGTTTTTCCATCAATCTAAGATAGTATTGATTTTTTAGAATTTTAGAGACCACGCGGAGGTCTGTAGGACAAACCGTTCGCTCCCTACGAGAACTTAAGGGTTGGGATCAGAATCACGAGTGTGAATCGTAAAAGAGGCCTAATCTCCGTTCAAATTTTAGCTGACCAAAATGCGATCGCTGTAGGTACGTGGTAGGTAGGTGGTACTCTCCTCTACACACCTTGGATGGTGACAGTGGCACGAGTTCTTTGCAGACGAGTGATCTATATAGGAAACTAATTACCCTTTGTTTAATAATTTGCAGTGTTTTTCCATATCGTCGCAACATATCGACCATTTTTACGATAATGGGATTTTAGGTTATTCTTATTCCTCTTCTACCGTTGCCTGGAGTTTTAGGCTTCAAATTATTCTTACTAGATGAATGAGTCAAGAAAACTCGAAAATGATAACAACCCCTATCAACATAATTAATAGCATCAGCCCGTATCAACCAGTTTTATGCGTCTCCTGAAAATTTGGGAAAAGTTGGGAGGTCGATAGGGGATGTTGCTTCGATATCCGACGATATCAAAGATATCGAAGATATGCGACCTACAATTATTGTAGGATGTAACTGGTGGAAAATTAATATTTAGAGTTACTCGTATTATAGCTAGCTCTAAATCTTCATCTTCAACTACCTGTATATTTATTTACGATGATGTGATGTTCACTGGGTAACACATCCTTCGAGCCCTGAGGAAGATGATAAATTTACCGAAAGCTCGGTAAAGGAGGAATTTTATTCCTGAGGACAGGGAGTTGACGTACGATTTACGATTTCGTGTACATAAGTTCAACTCATACATGAAATAACCATAAAATGTCCGTCAGGAGGGAAAGAATCTCTAGACACAATACGAAGCTATTCAGTAGAGGGAGGAGGTAAAAAGATATTCAAAGTAACCCTACCGTAAACGCTTTGTTCTCTTGATAAATATGTGCCTAGTACATTGAGCGGACCTCCAGGTATTCCTTGTCATTCCCCTTTAATTCACCTCTACCCACACTTAACATTTCCCTTCCAACGTGTTTTTAGGTTTTACAACAATGTCACAAGTATTAGGTTTTTTCTCAAGTTAATTAACGTGAACTCATGGATGTGCGATTCAGAGCTTTCTGAACCAGTTTATGTCAGTGAGTCTGTCAAACGCAAAACTACACTAAAATGTTGTTAGATTTATGTGGAACTTCCAGGCAATGAGGAAAAGCCCCTAAACAGTCTACTATGTAAACCAGTCTTCATTCGAAAACCAGCCCCTAAACAGTCTTCATTTAAAATTTTTTTAATTGACAGTGGGTTTTGTTTAACCTATATACCTAACCACATCGTCTTTACTAAATATGAAATATAAACATAACGTAAAATAACGTAAAACAATAACGTAATATAATGTAAATATAACGTATAAATTTTATATTGTAAAAGAAATAGAATAATAAAATATTTGCTTTTACAGTAAGCTCTTATATAATGGGCCCATGCGGGCTATTGTGGTTTCATCAATATGATGATTTGACAAGCATGAAGACTTTGGCACTTCTGGTTTAATGAAGTGCTCTTCACAAGAGCACACCAAAGGTGTGAAAGTGCCACGAAGATCCTGTGCTGCTGTGTTGTACTTCATGTGCTTTGACCTTGCGGCTGACTTAGATATGTCGGAACTTTTGGATCAGACCGGGTCCATTAGTCTCTGAGGAGAGGGAGCGAGGATCCGTCTTCAAGTCCCAGACTTCTAGAGAGATCGTGGCACCTTAGCTCCTTTCGCGTTCTTCGTAGTCGAAGGGGTATCGAGCTGTATAGCTCGTATGACTGCGAGTTGGATCTTAACTAGTACCCATCCAGCTAGATATGATTTAGCTTGCGCCACTTGTTGGCTAGAGTGTCCACGAGTCGCTTTTAAAAGTTTATGAACTCTCTGTGGAGTACTGCTTCACAAGAGCACACCAGAGGTATGAAAGTGCCACGAAGATCCTGTGCTGCTGTGTTGTACTTCATGTGCTTTGACCTTGCGGCTGACTTAGATATGTCGGAACTTTTGGATCAGACCGGGTCCATTAGTCTCTGAGGAGAGGGAGCGAGGATCCGTCTTCAAGTCCCAGACTTCTAGAGAGATCGTGGCACCTTAGCTCCTTTCGCGTTCTTCGTAGCTGAAGGGGTATCGAGCTGTATAGCTCGTATGACTGCGAGTTGGATCTTAACTAGTACCCATCCAGCTAGATATGATTTAGCTTGCGCCACTTGTTGGCTAGAGTGTCCACGAGTCGCTTTTAAAAGTTAATGAACTCTCTGTGGAGTACTGTTTCACAAGAGCACACCAGAGGTATGAAAGTGCCACGAAGATCCTGTGCTTCTGTGTTGTACTTCATATGCTTTCACCTTGCGGCTGACTTAGATATGTCGGAACTTTTGTATCAGACCGGGTCCATTAGTCTCTGAGGAGAGGGAGCGAGGATCCGTCTTCAAGTCCCAGACTTCTAGAGAGATCGTGGCACCTTAGCTCCTTTCGCGTTCTTCGTAGTCGAAGGGGTATCGAGCTGTATAGCTCGTATGACTGCGAGTTGGATCTTAACTCGTACCCATCCAGCTAGATATGATTGAGCTTGCGCCACTTGTTGGCTACAGTGTCCACGAGTCGCTTTTAAAAGTTTATGAACTCTCTGTGGAGTACTGTTTCACAAGAGCACACCAGAGGTATGAAAGTGCCACGAAGATCCTCTGCTGCTGTGTTGTACTTCATATGCTTTCACCTTGCGGCTGACTTAGATATGTCGAAACTTTTGGATCAGACCGGGTCCATTAGTCTCTGAGGAGAGGGAGCGAGGATCCGTCTTCAAGTCCCAGACTTCTAGAGAGATCGTGGCACCTTAGCTCCTTTCGCGTTCTTCGTAGTCGAAGGGGTATCGAGCTGTATAGCTCGTATGACTGCGAGTTGGATCTTAACTAGTACCCATCCAGCTAGATATGATTTAGCTTGCGCCACTTGTTGGCTAGAGTGTCCACGAGTCGCTTTTAAAAGTTAATGAACTCTCTGTGGAGTACTGCTTCACAAGAGCACACCAGAGGTGTGAAAGTGCCACGAAGATCCTCTGCTGCTGTGTTGTACTTCATATGCTTTTACCTTGCGGCTGACTTAGATATGTCGAAACTTTTGGATCAGACCGGGTCCATTAGTCTCTGAGGAGAGGGAGCGAGGATCCGTCTTCAAGTCCCAGACTTCTAGAGAGATCGTGGCACCTTAGCTCCTTTCGCGTTCTTCGTAGTCGAAGGGGTATCGAGCTGTATAGCTCGTATGACTGCGAGTTGGATCTTAACTCGTACCCATCCAGCTAGATATGATTGCTGTAAAGACTGGTCAAGGTATTTGCTTGACGAATATTCTCACCTGACGCCACTGGGACACATACGCGGACGACTCAACCTTCCTTAGCTTGGACAAAAACCAAAGCATATTGGACCTCAAATCTGCGGAGCGAGTTGGACTACCTGAGCTCTGATTCACAGCGAATCGTTTAAAAGTAAACCCTAATAAAATGCAAAGTATAATAATAAGCAACTCGAAACAACAAACTGACGAGGAATCAGTGAAGTTACTTGGGTTTTACTTAGATACGCATCTCCGCTGGTATTCACATGTTGACCAAGTTCAAGCGAAGCTCTCAAACATGTATTCCTCCTAAGTACAAAAACATTGGGCGTATAGGGATGAATTGGCAGTTCATGAAAATTTGGTTTTCAAAGGAAACAGATTGTTCATTCCCAAACCGCTTCGCCCCTTGATATTAGAGCACATCCATTTAGGCCACCGTGGAATCCAGGCTTCCCTTCAAGTAGGAAGAGAGCACGTGTTCTGGCCAAATTTATCACAAGAAATAACCGATTTTGTGAAGAAATGTTCAATTTGCAACAAATTTCAGAGAGCCAATCAAGAATTGGCTACAATTACTACCACAACCCGCACCAACAAGACCATGGATGGAAGTTGGATCGGACCTCTACCATTTGTCTGGAAACGATTATCTTGTGATAGCAGACTCCTATTCTGGCTTCTATGACTTTGTGAAGTTGAGAAGTTCCACCTCCTCCTGCGTCATAGAAGAACTAAAAAAATGGTTCTCTGTTCATGGTATTCCTGACATTCTACTTTCAGATGGAGGAACTCAATACAACTCATTTGAGTTTAAACAGTTTGAAAAAGAATGGCAATTTAATCAAAGGATATCCAGCCCTCTTTTCTCACGTTCTAATGGTCTCGCGGAGAGATATGTTCAAGAAGCGAAGCTCCTTCTGAAAAAATGTATTGAAGAGAAGTCTGATCCATATCTAGCCATCCTGCATCAGCGAAATGTACCTCGAGGAACATTGGGGTCACCTGTGCAGCGCCTAATGAGCCGTCGTACCCGCACTCTTCTTCCTACAACAGCTTCACTACTCCAACCATTTGTACAGGAAAACGTAACAAACGCACTTCAATCAATCAAGATGAAGAACAAGCGGTACGCCGATCGACAAAAAAAAAGCATCAGTGGATTATGAAGAAGGAGATGAGGTCCTGTATAGAGTGGAACCTCGAAATTGGCATCCTGCTAAGATTATTAGAAAAGGCCCTCAACCCAGGTCATTCATAATCGAGGGACAAAACGGGAGGCAGTACAGGAGGAATTCTTGGTTCTTGAGGAAAACAACTGGAGAGCCAACACAGTCGGCTCCTCACACTATGAGTGGCCCACCAGAACTACGAAGATCCTCAAGAATAGTCAACCCACCGAACTGGTTCCACAATTGAAGATACTCATCACGAAGAACACTTAACATTTCCCTTCCAACGTGTTTTTAGGTTTTACAACAATGTCACAAGTATTAGGTTTTTTCTCAAGTTAATTAACGTGAACTCATGGATGTGCGATTCAGAGCTTTCTGAACCAGTTTATGTCAGTGAGTCTGTCAAACGCAAAACTACACTAAAATGTTGTTAGATTTATGTGGAACTTCCAGGCAATGAGGAAAAGCCCCTAAACAGTCTACTATGTAAACCAGTCTTCATTCGAAAACCAGCCCCTAAACAGTCTTCATTTAAAATTTTTTTAATTGACAGTGGGTTTTGTTTAACCTATATACCTAACCACATCGTCTTTACTAAATATGAAATATAAACATAACGTAAAATAACGTAAAACAATAACGTAATATAATGTAAATATAACGTATAAATTTTATATTGTAAAAGAAATAGAATAATAAAATATTTGCTTTTACAGTAAGCTCTTATATAATGGGCCCATGCGGGCTATTGTGGTTTCATCAATATGATGATTTGACAAGCATGAAGACTTTGGCACTTCTGGTTTAATGAAGTGCTCTTCACAAGAGCACACCAAAGGTGTGAAAGTGCCACGAAGATCCTGTGCTGCTGTGTTGTACTTCATGTGCTTTGACCTTGCGGCTGACTCAGATATGTCGGAACTTTTTGATCAGACCGGGTCCATTAGTCTCTGAGGAGAGGGAGCGAGGATCCGTCTTCAAGTCCCAGACTTCTAGAGAGATCGTGGCACCTTAGCTCCTTTCGCGTTCTTCGTAGTCGAAGGTGTATCGAGCTGTATAGCTCGTATGACTGCGAGTTGGATCTTAACTCGTAACCATCCAGCTAGATATGATTGAGCTTGCGCCACTTGTTGGCTAGAGTGTCTACGAGTCACTTTTAAAAGTTTATGAACTCTCTGTGGAGTACTGCTTCACAAGAGCACACCAGAGGTGTGAAAGTGCCACGAAGATCCTCTGCTGCTGTGTTGTACTTCATATACTTTCACCTTGCAGCTGACTTAGATATGTCGGAACTTTTTGATCAGACCGGGTCCATTAGTCTCTGAGGAGAGGGAGCGAGGATCCGTCTTCAAGTCCCAGACTTCTAGAGAGATCGTGGCACCTTAGCTCCTTTCGCGTTCTTCGTAGTCGAAGGGGTATCGAGCTGTATAGCTCGTATTACTGCGAGTTGGATCTTAACTCGTACCCATCCAGCTAGATATGATTGAGCTTGCGCCACTTGTTGGCTAGAGTGTCCACGAGTCGCTTTTAAAAGTTTATGAACTCTCTGTGGAGTACTGCTTCACAAGAGCACACCAGAGGTGTGAAAGTGCCACGAAGATCCTGTGCTGCTGTGTTGTACTTCATATGCTTTTACTTTGCGGCTGACTCAGATATGTCGGAACTTTTGGATCAGACCGGGTCCATTAGTCTCTGAGGAGAAGGAGCAGGGATCCGTCTTCAAGTCCCAGACATCTAGAGAGATCGTGGCACCTTAGCTCCTTTCGCGTTCTTCGTAGTCGAAGGGGTATCGAGCTGTATAGCTCGTATGACTGCGAGTTGGATCTTAACTCGTACCCATCCAGCTAGATATGATTGAGCTTGCGCCACTTGTTGGCTAGAGTGTCCACGAGTCGCTTTTAAAAGTTTATGAACTCTCTGTGGAGTACTGCTTCACAAGAGCACACCAGAGGTGTGAAAGTGCCTCGAAGATCCTCTGCTGCTGTGTTGTACTTCATGTGCTTTGACCTTGCGGCTGACTCAGATATGTCGGAACTTTTTGATCATACCGGGTTCATTAGTCTCTGAGGAGAGGGAGCGAGGATCCGTCTTCAAGTCCCAGACATCTAGAGAGATTGTGGCATCTAGCTCCTTTCGCGTTCTTCGTAGTCGAAGGGGTATCGAGCTGTACAGCTCGTATGACTGCGAGTTGGATCTTAACTCGTACCCATCCAGCTAGATATGATTGAGCTTGCGCCACTTGTTGGCTAGAGTGTCCACAAGTCGCTTTTAAAAGTTTATGGACTCTCTGTGGAGTACTGCTTCACAAGAGCACACCAGAGGTGTGAAAGTGCCACGAAGATCCTCTGCTGCTGTGTTGTACTTCATATGCTTTCACCTTGCGTATGACTTAGATATGTCGGAACTTTTGGATCAGACCGGGTCCATTAGTCTCTGCGGAGAGCGAGCAGGGATCCGTCTTCAAGTCCCAGACTTCTAGAGAGATCGTGGCACCTTAGCTCCTTTCGCGTTCTTCGTAGTCGAAGGGGTATCGAGCTGTATAGCTCGTATGACTGCGAGTTGGATCTTAACTCGTACCCATCCAGCTAGATATGATTGAGCTTGCGCCACTTGTTGGCTAGAGTGTCCACGAGTCGCTTTTAAAAGTTTATGAACTCCCTGTTAAGGTAGGGAAGCTTTGTATTCGTGAAAGAAGTGAAAAAAAAAAATGTCCTCCAAAATCAAAATTTCCACTTGCTTTTTGCGTTTTAGAGCTTCCCGAACAATTTTGGTTCCGTGTCTGTCTGTCTGTCTGTCTGTCGGTCTGTCAGTCTGTCTGTGGTCAATCCTTGTCCCGGGCAAAACTATACTAACCTGTTGTCCGATTTTGATGAAATTTTTAGGGATTGTGCGGGTTAGGTCCTAGACGGTCCCCTATCAATTTCAGCACCTTCGGACCAATAGGAGCGAGTGCGCATGGGCAAACGTGAATTTCCTGGAACCTCGGTTTCTAATGAAGAGGTTTGGAGGTTAGTTAGGGACTAACTTCTAGAGGTGTGTCGGTACAGCTGTACCGGGACTGTGGAACCGAGTATCAGGTTGGAACGATTCCACGCAGTGACAAAAACTCGACCCTTACCGGTCCAGTTCCACGGACTGATAAGATATCTTGAAATGGCTCTGGACCGGGAAGAGAATCTCTTCCATCTGTCCAGTTCCATTCTCACCAATCAGAATGATCTGATCAATCATCTTATCAATCTGATCATTCTGATTGGTGAGGATGGAACTGGACCGGTAAGGATGGAACCGGACTGATAAGATATCATAGAGAATGGTTCAATGGCTCTGGACCGGTAAGCATGGATCTTGTTCTCAGTTCTGTTCCATGTTGTACCTGGAAGCGCCCTTACTACTTCCATGGACTGAGAATGGTTCATGGAATGGCTCTTGAGCGGGAAGTTATCTTCTGGACAGGTTAGCATGGAAGTTGTCTCCAGTATTATTAATTTATTATTGTCAAGTTAAGTTCTTAAACTGCAACGTCATTATTCTTTCCTTGAATTGTTTGGTAACTATTATTTATAATAAATTGCCTCTATTGTAACACTTGTTCAAATTCCTTCCTTTTAGCGAATTGTCAAGGAAAATGATGCTATTGTATTGCAAGTTGAGATCATAAGCATGGAAGAAGGACGATAGGGATTTGACTGCCTCCTTCATCCATGCCATGTGAGTGGGATTTGATCGCCTGTACCAGTAATGGAACTGTACCGGTAATTTGGAACGGTTACATTTTTGTCACCGTAACCGTTGGAACCGTTCCAGGGAAATACCTGGACCGACACACCCCTACTAACTTCTAAGAGACACCCTATAAGTTTCAATCAAATTGGTCAAGCAATAGCCGCTGCGCATGCGCGAACTTTAAATTTATTGTTACAACCAAAACTCCGCAACTATTCAACCAATTTCGATGAAATTTTCAGGGATTGTGTGGGTTAGGTCCTAGACGGTGGACCGCTAAATAAAATTCTACGTTGAAAATACAAATAGTTCTATACGTCCATGTTACAATGAGTGAGGAAGCTATACTGCCCACCCAACTTGGCAGACGTTTTTTTTTTCGTATGACGTCAACAATATTCCTCGATTTTCGCGGTGTTTTGTAACAGAGGTTCACTTGTTTAGTCATTTTCTCCAACGGTAATTTTTTCCCCTTGGTTATTCCTAGTTTTAAACGTTATTCTAGGGCCCTATTATAGGATTTGACTTGAAATTCCAGAATCTAAAATTGAGGCAAATTCCCCATTAGCAATGAATGAAGTGGCCCGTTTCGAGGCAGTTCATTCGCTGACAAAACAGGGTCCTCAATTGCTAGCCCACCCATTTTTACCGATAGTGCTGCCCATTTACAGGGAGTGTTCATTTTATCACAGAGAGTCCTGTACACTTTATCAAACTATTTTAGAATTGTATTCCAGCGTCTCTAATCATTTGTAGCATCAATTCCAACTGTCTACTTGTTGCTTACTCGTACTTCAGTAATTCACAGATCTCTCGACCTTCCAATGTCCGAATTCATTCTCGTCGTTCTTCCTCATCAAACGGTCAAATCAACAATTTGTGTTTCACGTCCACCTCCACCTTTGGGCAATGGTCGCAGTTTGATGTATCCTTGACAGCTAATGAGTAAAAAACGGGTTTTTACGCCATTTATCACTTGTAAACTTAGATTCGCTTGATGAACAGTTTCTTAGGTCTTAATAGTCCCCTGATTCGGATGATTTCTTGGTTCCAATACGATTACCTATAAATTTCATTGAATTTAATTTATATAATTCATGGAAGAGTCTTATTCCTTATCCCAGGCAAAACTAGGTATGCGTATTACTTAGTTTGCAGAGCGAAGAGAGTAGATGTGGGGTCTCCCTGACCGCCCTGAGGATTCCATCTCTCATAACCGACATTCCTACGGGGTCTCCCACCGAACCCCACATGAAGGGATCTTCCTCGTTCCTTTGCACACAAATGATGTAGGCATGTTAAAAATAATAAACCAAAAAAAATACCCTCACAGATACTAAACTTACTAGGTACGGCCAATACTGTTTTCCGAGTACTTAATAAATATTCGTAGAATATTGTTGCACCATAAGTTATAACATACCTACATAAATATGCGAATTAATATCGGACTACATTTTCACTAAATACATTCATTCTTACACCAACACTCGACTGGTAATTTTCACTATAAGCGAGATATTTCATTGGCGATCGAGGTGAATTCAGAATTCGATAATACTATAGAGGAAAGGACGACCACTATAATGTAATCTAGATTCGAGATAAATATTCATTCAATTAAAAACCTAAATTGGGAGTACTACTTGCCTTCCTTCGAATTGGAAATGAAATTTTCAAGAATCACAGATAAGGAAGTTCGATGGGATTCATTAATCACGAAAGTGAGAGATGCAACTTGGAAAATGTTGGTGGACAATTTTCGGCCTGCTTTAGCAACAGATGGACATGGAGTAGAGCACCATGCCCATGCAGAGAGATACTTCAAATGACAAATTTTTTCTAAATAATTTTGGGTATAAATATTCAGTGGCTACCAACAATAAACTGTGTGGAATATCTGTAGTGAATTCCGTGCAAAGCTACAATTGCCAAAACTAGCCAAGTGAAGTTGATAAACAAGAAAGAATTGTTTTTCACTAAGAACTATCTATTTATTATGAAACGTTAAATTTACCTCGTTTATATTGTTTCAAAGTTGGTTCAACGCAATCCAATCCTATTGGAAGGAGGGGTTCATTGGGTTGTTTGGTTTTGAAAGTTTCAGATGGGTTGGTTTTTTGTGTTTTCGGTCCAGTCATTGGTCATCATCCGGAATGCTGCTTTCTACATTTTGGCAGGAGAACATTTAAATTCTCCTTCGGAGAAATACCTGCCATTTAAGCAGACACTGAAGCTACGTTCTGCCTTTTAGGCATCCTTCTCGAGATTTTGGCTTCATACTTTTAAAGAAATGTATGCCTTTCAGGCTTGTGAATTTAAAAAGAGGAACCCATCCCATAAACATTACCTATCAAAATACCTGGCAAAGTGAATCCCTGAGAAAAATCCCCAGGGATCCTGGTGAATACCTGGAGCTCTGATAAAGAGATAATGACAGAGAAAGGGTGGATAAAAACGCTGCAAATTATAAATTAATTAAAATAAAATTAGATTACACAATGGTTTATTATTTTTTATTTTTCTATATAGATCACTCGTCAATCCTTGTCCCGGGCAAAACTATACTAACCTGTGGTCCGATTTTGATGAAATTTTCAGGGATTGTGCGGGTTAGGTCCTAGACGGTCCCCTATCAATTTCAGCACCTTCGGACCAATAGGAGCGAGTGCGCATGCGCAAACGTGAATTTCCTGGAACCTCGGTTTCTCGGTTTCTAATGAACCGATTTTGCTCAAATTTGGAGGTTAGTTAGGAACTAACTTCTAAGAGACACCCTATAAGTTTCAATCAAATTGGTCAAGCAATAGCCGCTGCGCATGCAATGGAGAATGCTGAAGGCGCCTGAGTGATCACTGATCAGCTGAGTGAGCTCCAAGGCCATTTTCTCTCCTGTTGAACGCAGAAAGCTGAAATTTGAGAGGCAGGGTCAATGGAGAATGCTGAAGGTGCCTGAGTGGTCACTGATCAGCTGAGTGAGCTCCAAGGCCATTTCCTCTCCTGTTGAACGCAGGAACCTGAAATTTGAGAGGGCGGGTCAATGGAGAATGCTGAAGGTGCCTGAGTGGTCACTGATCAGCTGAGTGAGCTCCAAGGCCATTTCCTCTCCTGTTGAACGCAGGGAGCTGACATTTGAGAGGCAGGGTCAATGGAGAATGCTGAAGGTGCCTGAGTGGTCACTGATCAGCTGAGTGAGCTCCAAGGCCATTTCCTCTCCTGTTGAACGCAGGAAGCTGACATTTGAGAGGCAGGGTCAATGGAGAATGCTGAAGGCGCATGAGTGGTCACTGATCAGCTGAGTGAGCTCCAAGGCCATTTCCTCTCCTGTTGAACGCAGGGAGCTGAAATTTGAGAGGCAGGGTCAATGGAGAATGCTGAAGGTGCCTGAGTGGTCACTGATCAGCTGAGTGAGCTCCAAGGCCATTTCCTCTCCTGTTGAACGCAGGAACCTGAAATTTGAAAGGGCGGGTCAATGGAGAATGCTGAAGGTGCCTGAGTGGTCACTGATCAGCTGAGTGAGCTTAAATATTACAGTGGAAGAAAGATAAAGAGGGAGAGGGAGCAAAAACCTTTTCAAGGTATGTCACATTTTAGCCATTAGGCTCTAAGCGGAAATCATCCGGGGGTGCAGGGGGCGAAGCCCCCGCCGAGGCGCGCAGCGCCGAGTTTTCGCCAACTGATTCTTTACGTCCATGTTACAATGAGTGAGGAAGCTATACTGCCCACCCAACTTGGCAGACGTTTTTTGTTTGACTCAAATAACTTCCGAGTTGTACTTGATTTTACCAGAATACCAAAATTCGCAAGGGGAGGGGGAGAGTGGGGGGATAATATTCACAAAATATCCGATTTTTCAATATTTCGGTTCCTTTACTGCTTACTAACTGTACCCAAGCTTTGAAATTGAGGAAAAATTCTCATTATACCTCCGGATTTTCATGAATTATTCTCTGTACCACCATGGAACTAATAGTGGTGCCACCATGGAGCCAGGACATGGTGCCATGATGCCATAAACCGCTTATTTCGTGTTTTTTTTTTTTTTTGTGGTTCACCTTGTTGTGAATGTTACGACGTATTTCCGCTTTGGTGCCAGACTGGCACCATTGTTGGCGTTGGTGAGGTGGTGGGGGGGGGGGGGTGAACTCGAATTCGCATGTTGGGTATCGTAGATCATGGATTTTGAAATGCTCTTCAGATTCGAGGCTCCCATGCCGCTAGAAATGTTAAGGTGGATAATGGTGGGGGGGGGGGGTCAGTATTTCTTGCCTAAAGTAATAAATAAATTACATCGAGTGAAACAGTTTTATCACTTAACAACTGGTTAAACTGATCTAATGCTTATCCAATGGGACGTCCCCTGGAATGAATGCATTACTAAACAATATGTTTGGGCATAATCTTGTGTACTCTGCCCAGGCCCCAATTTCCAACCGATTTGCGTGTTTCTTTTTTTGTTCGACTCAGAAATCTTCCAAATTGCACTCTACTTCTATAGCTTACTAATTGTATCCAAGCTTTTAAATTGAGAAAAAAATTATGGGGGGGGGGGGGGGGGGAACTCGAATTTGCGTGTTGAGTGTCGTTTGATTGGATTTCAAAATGCTCTTCAAATTACAAAATACTTAATAAATTACATCGAGTGAAAATGTTTTTTCGCTTAGCAACTGGTATTAATTGACCTAATGCTTATCGAATGGGACGTCCCCTGGAATGCATGCATTACTAAACAACAATACGTTTACCACTCGGTATGTATCAAGTTAAAATATATTTCAGTTGTTTTAAGCGAGCAGTGTAGATGTGTTGGGAAAAATCTTCAACCAAGTAATTCAAGTGGGGAGAATAAGACAAAACTATAAGATATTCCGATATTGAGTTAAATTTCATTTTTAGCGTATTTTCAAATGATAAAAAGTCGTCAGTTCATTTTTCACTTAAATTTGTATCATGCAAATTTCAAAGAGCCTATTCAGTATTTTGAATAACTCACTGATTAAAGAAGTATTGATACGAAACCCATCTACAGTTTAGTACCAATGGTTTTCAACATTCGTTATTATTTTCGATAGTTCGATGGCGACTATCGATAGTGACTATCGATAGTTTCCAAACGATGCTCATCCCTAATTGATAAGCAATTTTTCGATGCAGATGGTAAACTATTTCTTACTCAAAATACTAAGTTACGTTGAGTGAAACAGTTTTGTGCAGGAGGAAGATGAATAAAAATGCGGGTTTTTTTGCTTACCAACTGATTTAAATTGACCTAATACTTGTCCAATGCCCCCTGGAATGTATGCGTTACGAAACAATATGTTTTTCTTTCTGTAGAACGAATAGTATTAAATACTATTTCAAATTTTGAAATATAGCCCTTTTGTCACGTCGTCAGTCAAGGCGAAAGGAACGCTTAAATAACAAAAGTAGGTGACCAACAAAGTAGTCCTGAATATAATTATCCTTCATTTTCTTTCTGAAAAGACCAATAAATCAAATTATTGAAGTAGGTATTAAATAAGAAGAAAAATTAAAGAATTTCTTTGAAAATTCGCTAATTGAATAATTTTACCCAATTGAGTTTTTTAGACATAAAAGATGCAATTAGGATAAACTGAGATACCAACGAAATATGAATAAATTGTCCCTTGGGATTAAATATTGACTATTTCGATATTTTTCTTTTAAATAAATCTGTAATACTAACAAGTAAATACTGATGTTTCATGAAGTGACGATTGGGTTTGCGTGTATTGTAAATTTGTGCTTCCTGCAATTAGATCCCGTCATGCGATAAATTATAACCTCGGCGTTAATAACTTCGGATATTCCCATGGATAGAAACTCCGTTTCTACCGTCGTCATAGCCCAGTCACAACATGACAACTCGTCTAGTTAGTCCTCAGCTCCCGAGGATTTCATTAAGTTTTGATTTCCATTTCGAATCAAGTCGGTCGCCGTTTGAAAGGATCCGAACAACCGTATTTGACGACAGTTTTGAATAATATTCAAGTTCTTGACATTGCATGACTCAAACTGATCTCAATTTTTGTTGGACTCTCCATAGAACTACGTAAATAACGTTACATTAAATTAAGACACATTTTTTAAACCGCAATTAATGGCTCGTACCTACAGGCACAATGAATACAGGCATAAAGATGCATTTAACCCTAATTGGACCACCTTATCACTAGTGTCTGACAACATCTTAAGAATTCCACAGCTGTCCCAAGGTGTCACCAGGTTAACTAGATTTAAATTTCAATCTAGAAATTAATGGACAGAGCTGAATTTGTTTGAGCCATTTTTGTTTGTCATTGTTATTAGAAGTCAAACAATTATGTTATGAGAACAATTTTGAAAGTGTTATCATCGATTTCCTTGGACATTTTTGTCATATCTAACACTATTTTGTGAGTTTCGATGGCCAACAAAAATTCTGTTGTCCATTAAATTTAAAATAGTAATTTCATTTCGGTGACTCCGTTAACACTTTGGGACCGCTGTGGAGTTCCTGAGATGTTTTCGGTGACACTAGTGATACCGTGGTCCAACTAGGGTTAAGTGGGATCCTCTGGAAGTCATCGCATATCACTAACAGAAGCAGCTTCCATAATTACACTGTATCTTTCTTGTTATAAAAATTTACCTATTGGTTGTCAGTGAATAATTTATATTCTTCGTTTTTTGTCAGGCAGGATGGCGGAGGGCCCGGTGACTCTGGGCGCCCTGTACCGCTTGTGGCTCCAACGGTGCAGGGAATCGAGGAAGCTTGTTCTAGTAGTCGTCGCCATAGCTCTTCTCTTGGACAACATGCTCCTGACCACTGTTGGTAAGTTACAAGCGACACAATATTTCAATCAAGTCAATAAATTGAACTAACAGTAATTAACTACTTTACAACGA
The DNA here is from genome assembly GCA_009739505.2 of Apolygus lucorum. NCBI lineage: Eukaryota > Metazoa > Arthropoda > Insecta > Hemiptera > Miridae > Apolygus > Apolygus lucorum. The sequence goes on along the minus strand of CM019173.2, from coordinate 1,446,804 downwards.
AAAAATATGCCACAGATTTGGGGAAACTTGTGACAAACCTTTCCCTATCGGAATCTGGTTGTAAAAATTACATGTGGAAGAGATACATTCGTTTGTAATGTTGGTAGTGGAGTGGGTATTCACTAAAATTTCTCATTTCTACTATTCAAACTATTCAATTCTCATGTTCGTGTGATTTTTAGGGTTACGTACTCAACATTTAAGAATTACATTTGATGAAATTTCAAAAAGTCGATATTTATGCCACAGATTTGGGAAAACTTTTGACAAACCTTTCGGAATCGGATTTTGGTTGTCCAAATACATGTGGAAGAGATGCATTCGTTTGGAAAATTGGTGTTGGAGTTGTATTCACGCAAAGTTCTCATTTCTACTATTTAATCTTTTCAATTCTCACGTTCTTTTGATTTTTAGGGTTACCTACTCAAAAATTCTGCATTACATTTGACGACATTTCAATAAAGTCGATATTTGTGCCACAGATTTGGGAAAAATCTTGACAAACTTTCAAAGTCGAAATCTGGTTATCACATACAAGTGAAAGAGATGCATTCGTTTGGAATATTGGATTAATACCTTAGGAAGGTATTAACAATGCAGTAATACACAGGTGTCTCCTTTGTACTACTTTAAATTTCTTTAAATTCTCATTTTTGTTTGAGTTTCAGGTTTATTTACTAAACATTCCAAGTAAATTCGTTCACATCCCAATACAGTCGATATTTATGCCACAGATTTACTATGGGGAACTTTTGACACTTTCGGACTCGGAATCTGGTGGTCCAAAAACATGCGAAAGAGATGCATTCGTTTGGAAGATTGGCACGGAGTAGGTATTCACAATGCTGTGAGTACATTTCGATGGGATTTCCATGGGTTGTGGGGTTGATAAGTTAGTGGTAGGTGCTTGAAGGATTAGGTTTTTAGATTATGTACTAAGGATCGGATACCTAATCCTCACAATCCGGTTATGTATATGAGGAAACTATGTGCCTCACCCACTAGCCGGACGTTAGTCGTCTAATTTCTAGTGCTATCTACTCAAAATTTCTTTCATTTTTTCAATCCCAACATCATTAATTAAAACTCACTTGATTAATAAATTTTGTGTGGGAAGGCATCTTGGATTATGATTTCACGTTGTATCACTGCTGATGTTGATAAATTAATTCATTTTCAATATATTATGGTATGTACATACCTAACAATTCAGTCATGTTGAGTTCCTACCTCGATTGTTTCCTGACGATTTCTCAAAAGTCAACAAATAAATGGCGTTGGTGGCAGGTCAAGAGTTTACTACGGAATTTCCTCCGAACGAAATGCACTTTTTTTTTCAATCTGAAGACGCAAATGTGCTCGTAATTTATAAATTAATGTAGCTGTAATTGTAGTCCTTTGAGATTCCACTTCAAAATTCATAAAATGTATGTATACTTTTTAATGAAAATTGTTTTGAGGTAAATCAGGTTCAGCCCATAATTCTATATAATTTTCCATGCCTATTTAAACCATCCCTAATCAAATCAAACCATTATTGGCGACAGTTGTTGAAAAATAAAACCATCTACGTCAATAAATTGTCAATATCGATTATCAAGATTATCGAATAACTACTATTCTCCGTCAGTCGTCACGTTTGACGTTTTTCCCGCCGATTTGGACCTACGTGTCTGTCCAACCGTTCGGGGCTTCCCTCACATTCAATTCGTCACCCAGAGAAAACCCCGGCAACTTATCAAGTTATAATTAAGACAAGGGTGGAGATACCGATTGTTTACTATCCCATTCTTGGCTCCACGACTGAGAAATAGAACCCTCGTTCTACGTCGAAATAATCACATTTTTACTTTTAGACAAATACAAATAGTTATGTAATCTGTACTCGATCAGTGATTCATTAGCCTAGCTCATTTGTCTTGACTGTGTTTTTCATGTTTAGTCAACACATAACCGAATAGGAATCCTGAAACGATTAACACTTACAGTGGTGCCTTCTCTAAGAAAAAAAATCGAAGAAAACACCAGCCGACGGCGCTATTGACAAAGAAGCCTCGTTTTTGCAAAAAAACAAAAAACAAGTCAAATACTTCGTCAGTTATTTATAAATCAAGTACAAACGCTGACAGAAGACATGACAGGGGTTTCAGACTGGTTGGAACAAGAGTTAATATTGTTCGAACCATGTACTGGACAGGGGCGTTATTCAATCATTTAGCTCCGTCGATTGAGAGCACTTAGCTGTCAACAGCATATACCTACCAGCCTTTCAATCGCACTCATCGCGACCCGTATTTTAATCTGAATCTCATGATGCCGAGGGGTTGCTGAATCACAACTTTTTCTCCCCGGTTAGGAAGGATGTCGGTATCTGAATCACGACCGCACTGGTAATAGAAATATAAACATTACCTATATATAATGCAATTAGGACAATACTTATCTTTCGGAAACCATGTGATATCACGCCATAAGCTGAAGGTCTTCTATTAGATATTGTATTACATCAAATTGATTAGGATTTTTAAAAAACATTTTTGCATTCACATTTTGGCAGTTCACCTTGGCATCAGTTGAACTTTCTATAAATAAAAAGTGTATTCCTTCACTGTGGAAGTGCATGATGAAGGGATGATTCACCTACGCGGTCTAATCCTTTCAAATGTATCTCTTATCTGTGTAACTTACTGCAACTATCAGTCACCTAACTCATCTCGAATGCACGTATCCAATGGTTAAACACGTACGCGTTCTAATCCTTACAAATGTATCTCTTATCTATGGCGGTTCCATGTAAACTCACCTGTAAACAATATTTTTTCCACCCTACAGCCAAGTTGAGTTGTCGGTCATTTCCTACAGTTCTTTCGTTCTCGTGAACGTTAATTATCCCATTTCCCCAAATATTTTGGAAGTCTCGGTTCATTACCTACAATCCGACCACACTCATCAGGAATCCATTAATTACTAATCGGAAACACTGCCTGAGACTCTCTGAGAAACATAGTAGTTGAAAAATGATTATGTCCGAAATTAATTTTTGTAAAATCTATCCAGATCAGAGCGTTAACCCCTTGGTCTACTTGAGAGCAATAAGAATCTACCTGCGCCAGAAAATGAATGCTGAAAACACTGATACCATGATTCAGGTTAGCAAAATGATAACTGATCATTAGTGGGCCATTCTCATTTTAGAATGTGTCTTCATTTGGCCCTCGTCCATTAAACAAATTTCTAAGAACATGTTTCAAGCCTTCACATATTGTTCTGGCTCTTCTCAACTCTGAAGAGCGCACAATATGGAATTTGTGAGTTCTTTAGATGGTGCATCATAGGACATTTTGGTTTATTTTTTTCAATAACGTACGCCATACGCGGCACTTTCCCCACTTAACATTGACCGATTTTGATGAAATTTGGTATGTAGGCTCCATTTGGGGTCTAGTTGTGCCCCGAAGATTTTGGATAATGTAGTTCGCTTCTAAGGGTTGAAAAATGAATTTTTAAATTTTAAAACGCCCTAACTCAAAAAATTTTGATATGAAGGTATAGTTTTCCCATCAATTTAAGATAATATAGAATTTTTTGAGACCACGCGGATTCCTGTAGGATAAACCGTTCGCTTCCCACGAGAATTTAAGGGTTGGACGTACGATAAATCAGAAACACGAGTGTGAATCGCAAAAGAGGCCTAATCTCCGTTCAAATTAAAGCTGATCGAAATGCGATCGACGTTTTTCTTCATGTTGGATGGTTGGTGGCTTTGCAGACGAGTGATATATATAGAAAAATAATGAACCATCGTGTAATAATTTGCAGCGTTTTTTAGGACGTCCCACAGTAAGACTTGGGCGTCCTTATGCGATCGATCTGGGGTGAAGGAGGACAACACTCAACAGAAAAAAAAAATAACCACTCACTAATCCGTTTTAGACCATTCTGAATCCAAATCCGCGAAAAAAACCATAGGTGTATGTCTGTGTGTGTGTGTGTGTGTAACAAAATCTTGTGTACTCTGCACAGGCCTTAGTTCTCAACCGATTTTCCTGGTTCTTTTTTTGTTCGACGCGGAAAACTATCTAGTTGTGCACTACGTCGCCGGAATTTCGAATTTTGCCTTTTAAGGAGGGGAAAGGGGGGGTTAATGCTCAAAAAACGTGTGTTTTTGGGCATAATCTTGTGTATTCTGCCCAGGCCTTAGTTCTCAACCGATTTTCGTGGTTCTTTTTTTCTTCGACGCGGAAAACTATCTAGTTGTGCACTACGGCGCCGGAATTTCGAATTTCGCCTTTTAGGGAGGGAGAGGGGGGGTTAATGCTTAAAAAAACGTACGTTTGCGGGCATAATCTTATAAACTCTGCCCAGGCCTCAATTTCCAACCGTTTTGTGTTTCTTTTTTTGTTTGACTAAAATAACTTCCGAGTTGTACATGATTTCACCAGAGTACCAAAATTTGCAAGAGGAGGGGCCGGGTGGGGGGATAATATTCACAAAATATCCAATTTTTCAATATTTCGGTTCCTTTACTGCTCACTAATTGTATCCAAGCTTTGAAATTGAGGAAAAATTCTCATTATACCTCCGGATTTTGATGAATTACTTTCTGTACAACCATGGAAATAAAAGTGGTGCCACCATGGTGCCAGGGCACCATAAACCGCATATTTCGTGGGTTTTTCGTGTTTCACCGTGAACACGGATGTGAACCTCGGCGGACTACTAAAACTAATAGATGAAAGTTCAATGTTAGGACGTATTTCTGCTTTGGTGCCAGACTGGCACCATTGGAGTTGAGGGGGGGGGGTGAACTCGAATTCGCATGTTGGGTGTCGTAGATCATGGATTTTGAAATGCTCTTCAGATTCGAGGCTATCATGCCGCTAGAAGTGTTATGGTTTATAATGGTGGGGGGGGGGTGTCACTATTTCTTCCCTAAAGTAATAAATAAATTACATCGAGAGAAACAGTCTTATCGCTTAACAACTGGTTAAACTGATCCAATACTTATCCAATGAGACGTCCCCTGGAATGCATGCATTACTAAACAAAATGTTTCCTTCATATTTGTTGTAAAATCGACCCGTGCTTTTCGACCTCAATGTTTCCACTCTGTAATGACAATCCTTCAAATTACAAGTACGCATCACACTGAAACCACAAAATATATTATGGGGGTTTGATTACGAATTCCTTATGGCTGATCAGTTCATCAGCAAAATAGTTTTGGTAGATGCTGTTCAAATTCAGGGTTTTACCGTAAATAACTCTGGCAATTGCAACGTTTTTCGATGTCCATCACCAGCCACATCAATCTGACCAAAAACAACCTCCTGAACCCCTTCATATCCGTACGTTCAATCACGGTTGAAACCTCTTTTTCTCGAAGGTTGTCAACAAAGTTGATATATGAGGGAAGTCTGCTCATCCCCGGCACGTCACAACCCTCCTTTCCTTCCCCTACGTATATGCATATATATTAGAACGTTCAGCGCCGTATCCAACGCCTTTATTATCCTCTGCGTAGTAGATAAACCATGAAATCCAACCATCAGACAACAGGTGAATAATGAAGGTTTCTGGAAAATCCTTGTCACTTTCGGATTTGGCGGACACCTCATCAACTCCTGCTGTTAGTTTTTGGTTTTAGCAATAGGTTATTAGTGGTAACTCAACTCCTGGAAATCTTATGGTTGCTCGAAGTCATAAATGGAGATTGAGTAAAACCGTTGGGAAATTTTATTAGGTATGCATGGGAAATGCTTCGCAGTTACTGTTTAATCTACTCTTCACCTGTCGTTAACAGCTAGAATAATAATAATGCTTGTTGGTAATTTTGCTTATTAGTAGCTGTATTTCGTTTTCATTATAATTTAATTTAACTCGGTCTGTGTAGTTGTATAATCTTGACTTACAAGTGCGGAGGACATCACTAATCGTTGGTGAGCTGCATAATGGAACAATCTCCTTGCGAAGTACCTATGTACACAAAGGAGGGACTACGGGAGGTTGCAAGCCTGTTCCGAGGAACTATGCTAGGTGTTCTTATTTCATTCTAAAACTAAGGTTGGTTCTTCTATTGAGTAAAGTCCAACTACAACCATAAATCCTTAAATACAAGTGAAAAACAAAACCATAGTCTTCACGCTCTAGTCGTAACTTCACATTCATGTGTGACAGCTCCCTACCTAGTTCGGAGGTTATTCTGCTATTGAACCGAGAACCTTATATTCTAGCTCGTGATAACAATCCTAGATAAAATGGAATATTTTGGACTTTTTTCGCTCTAACATCACGTTCTGGATCAATGTGAGACGTCTGCAAAAGGGGAATCTGGTGTTTTCTTTCTCTACCTACGTGGCCGCAAAGCCCACGTTAAATAGCTGGCCAACTTACAAATAACTACTTCAACAGCTAGTCGATACAGCCTTTATAAGTCTAAGGGCCGGTTTATCAGTCACTTTTTACCACCCGGTAAAGCAGATTTATCCGACGGTCATCGGATAACTCAATCGTACGCGTTTATCAGTCCCCAGATAGCCGTTATCCGTAGTTTAAAGTTAACTGGTCGTCCGAGGACCGGATAAAAAGTTACGGGGGGGTAACTCGATTTATGCAAGGCTTTTTAACCTCAAAGAGAGTCACTTCTCGTGTTTTTGTTTCCCAGAACGTTCGTTTTTGCAAATTGCGTTGATGATTGTTAGTCAATTATGCTACAATCGGAAATGGATGTGTGGGGCTCTTTTTCAGACAGCAGCGACGAAGATGTGTGTTTATGGTCGAATTCCTGCAGTGGGGAAGAAGGCGGAAGGAAGAAAGGCGGCAACAACATAGTTTGATCACGATTGACCATTTGGAGAAGTGGGACGATTGCGATTTTTTGATGAGATTTTGATTGGATAAAAGTATAAAAAACCATGTTGGTGTCTGTCGGCGACTTTAGTGGCGTCAGTAAAAGCTCTGCCTGTAAAATTGTCAAGCAGGTGTCCCTGGGAGCTGCCAGGCTATCCGCCCAATTTATCAGATTACCAGCAACCAAGGAAGTAGGTATTATTTCAATCTCGGATGGAATTTTATTTAAAAAACAAAAAAGCCAGGTTTCCTGGAGCTGTAGGTGCTATGGACTGCACGCATGTAAAAATTCATTCGCCAGGAGGGTCACACGCCGAAAATTTTCGAAATAGAAAAGGGTACCTACTTCTTTATTAACGTACGAACTATTTCGTCTGCGAATTTGAAAATTCTGGGCATAGTGGCTCGGTGGACGGGATCTTGTCATGAATAGAGAATTTTCAACAAAAAACAATAGTTACTGCCGTGCCAAGAAGGAAATAAGTACCGAGATCGAGAAAAGAAAACACCAAAACAAAGAACATTGCTTCATCCTCTTCTAATTTATTCTTTTTTCTGATGCAAAACACACTGCGAAAACGATTTTTTTATGTGGAGGAAGCTCGATTTTATTACATGGAAGAAGTATTTCTTCCATGCATAATCGATTATTCGGCCTAACAGACAGTTAATTTTACTAGCCAGTTAATAGTTACCAGTGGGTTAATTTCGCACTGATAAACGGCACCTTTATAGTATCCATAATTTATACCACCGTTAAAGTTAACAGGGGGATACGTAAACCCCCGTTAACTTTGGTGACTGATAAACCGACCCTAAGAAGGAAAAATTCCCCTGTGACTGTTGGTGTGCAAATTTCTATTAACTGTGCCTGTTGGAGATCACTCCAACACATTGTTTAGAGTGAGTCAGGTGTGATATTTCATGTTATGTATATTGTCGATGTTAAAAATATTATTGTTCGTAAAAATACAGTCCAACTTAGACGATACAGAATTTGAGTTTCGTTTATTCTTCTAACTTCTTGGCGGATTGGTACCAAGAAGTAACAGTGCCCTTTGATGATTCTCCTGATAGTTACAAGTTCTTGGAGAAGTTAACATGCTGCTTAGATACTATCTACGAACAAATGTAACGAACAGTGTTTCTAGATTTAGCTTTCAAATTCAATTAGACTCTTAGATGTCCCATGTACTAAATGAGTGTAGCTTCTTCGAAATTAAAGACTGTTGAAGGTATTGATAAACATAAAAACACACTTAAATGGATAACCAACCATCAGACATAGAAGCATACAAAATTGGAAATTATGATTCCATGAAGAAAAGAGCATTATGGCCATCCTATATCTACGAATCTCATTTTGATGGTTTTGATCTAATTTTGATGTCAATACAGGGTGTCTACACTTTCGATGGGCATAACTTCAGGGTCATAACTTCCTTATTTCTCCTGAAAATTCAAATCTGACTACACCTTTAGAAAGAAAGTTAAATTACCAAGCTACCTAAAGCAAAATAAAAATTTTTTAGCAATAAAATAGTATCAAAAAATCAAGTCAAAAAGCGAACTTTAAATTTTTTTTTGAAACTTGACTTTCTTCGACCAACGTTTTCACTCTAAATCTCTGCCCATTTCGATGGGCGCTCTTGGGAGAAAACATGCTCAAATTGTCACCTTTCCAACGGTCTATCAATTTTTCTATTCAACATTCAAAAAGAAAGAGTTTCTAGCTGAATGAAGTTTTTGTTGAGTAGAAAGGTAACACTTTATGATATCTTCCATATCTACGAATAATGCGTATTTTATGTACGAAAACCGAAGGTTTTCTTCGAAAAATCCACTTTCTAGCAGTCGAAATCATTCGGAAGTATCACCATTGGATTCAGCGTAAATAATTACATAGAAAATGATACCAAAATCGTCAAGCCATTTTGTGATCGAGGGGGACCATAAACCGGCTTGAAACACTGGATTAGCTTATAAAACACACGTTTTTTGACATTCCAACTTCATTTACTCTGTCTTTTGGAATGTTGAACAGAAAAATTGATAGACCGTTGGAAAGGTGACAATTTGAGCATGTTTTCTCTGAAGAGCGCCCATCGAAATGGGCAGAGATTTAGAGTGAAAACGTTGGTCGAAGAAAGTCAAGTTTCAAAAAAAATTTTAAAGTTCGCTTTTTGACTTGATTTTTTGATACTATTTTATAGCTAAAAAAATTTGATTTTGCTTTAGGTAGCTTGGTAATTTAACGTTATTTCTAACCGTGTAGTCAGATTTGAATTTTCAGAAGACATAAGGAAGTTATGACCACATCAGTGCCTTAAGGTCGAAAACGCGAAAAAAACTTTAAAGTGAAAAAACTATAATTTTGAGTGGGTTAAAAGAAAATTGCTAAGAGACATTTTTTGTTGGAAATACCTTGTAGAATTGAACCCTGAAGTTATGCCCATCGAAAGTGTAGACACCATGTATACTGCACGCTTCATGTTTTAAATTGAAGACCCTGCAGCAGCAACGAGCCTAACCCAAAAGTGATTTTGAGTTAACACTCGTTTGCAACTTATAGCTCTCACCTTGGATCTCAACAACTGCTAGATATTATCAAGTATTGATATTTCGTCAGCAGTTGGAAAAGTGATTAGAGTCCTCTGAAGAGGGCAATTCGATAGAAGAATGGATCAAAAGGAGCTGGACCCAAGGTATTGCCGAAAATTATTTCCGCCTTGAAGGATTTGTAAAAACTGATAGGGGAAGAAATCCAGGTGATCGGGTACATCTTCAAATTGGGAACAAGTTGCATTTCTTGAAGCTGCAAGAATTGGACGTATGTGGCCCTAACGTCGAATGAAGCGGAATTTTCAGCAGCAACAACTGCAGGTCAAGAGGCTGCTTGCCTCGGGTCAGTGATCAGAGACAATTTCTAACAATGATCTAAGACAATCAGAGTTGTAACACGCAGACAAAGATAAATTCAGCAACCCTAAAAAATGGACAGGGTCTGATACAAAGGGTGTTGTTCTTAAATACTGTCGTTCAGGAACAATGAAGCTCACCGAAGCTCTTCTCATCAAGCCTTCCCAAAAATGTTTGAAAAAAGTGTGCTCCAAGGATAACATGCTGAGGGAAGATGTTGAGAATTAACCTCCAACATGGTATAATTATATTTATGTTTCGATGTATTAAGTTTTTAACCACGTGTTACATTATAAGTAAATGGACTCGTGTGAAAGAAGAATTCGAGCGCATTTTCACTTCAATTTATAACATTTTCCATTTGAATTAAACCTTTTCCCAATTGAATTAAACTTTTTGCCAAAGGATTCACCCTTTTCCCAATTGAATTATACCTTTTCCCAATAAAATTAAACTTTTTTCCAAAATAATTAAACTTTTTTCCAAAATAATTAAATTTTTCAAAAGAAGGGGATGTAATATAAAATAAATAAACGACATAATATCCAGTGAAATATCAGTGAGCATAAAGTAGACACCACTGGTGAATCCCTTTCGAGTGGAATCACTGGGAAGGGATTCCTTCTTAGGTATGCGTCGTCTATTCCTCCTTAATGACCCAACTTCGTTTATTTATGGCTTCGAGTCTTCCAAGGTAGCGGAAGTTTGTTTTCACTTTTCAAGGTTGAAAAAAAGTTCTCTAAAATCAAATTTTCCACTCGCGTTTTACGTTTCAGACCTTTTTGAACAATTTTGGTTCCGCGTCTGTCTTTCTGTGTGTTTCTGCAATGATATCCTTGCCACAGCCATAACTTCTACAATACTCGTCGTATTTCACTGACATTTTCAGGAATTGTGTGGATTGGCGTTTAGATGGTCCCCATGAAAATCCCATCTTGAAATAGGCCTATAATTTTATTCATAGACTTCCTGGACTAAATTTGTTATATTTCGATGATTTACCACTATTATTCGGAACGTGAGATTTACCTCATTAATAAAAGTATAAATTTCATCATATCTTACAATGTTTGCCGTCTAAAATAATAACTATTGATCTTGTACGTTTCAGTGCCGATTATACCCGAGTTCCTGTACGAGATAGAGCATCCCCAAGCTCAACAACAGCTGTCCAAGATAGAGCATCACAAATACGTCCCACCCTCGACGACAACGCTGGCACCTCACTCCGCCACCGACACCATATTTTTCGACCTCAACACGACAATAGATAACACTTCAAACCCTGGTGAGTGCTGGTTTCTGGAATTTTCGGTTATTCTAGATTTATAGCTCTAGAAATTATTTGACAACTTGATGCTCGTATAATTCTTCTCTCTACGAACAAATTAAGAAAGCAGAACTGTTTTCTAAGACTTTACACTCCTTCTCAGATACTCTTCATGGAAAGAAGTGTACCTACATCGAAAAAGTAAACTTTGGTGTAGACACTGTCTTCTGGTAGGTTTGAAGGACCTACCTAATTTGTCACATCCCTACCTTATGATAATGGCCTCAGAATAGGTACCTTCAATGCCTTTCTTGGGTTCGTAAGTGCTTTTTCTCTCATTGTTTGAACCTCCCCTTGTCCAATAGAAAAATTGAACTCCCCACTTTCTATTGGCACCAACAAAATATCCTGAACAAATTTGATAGTAGGTGCTTCTAGTAGTACTTCTTGCGAAGTCATTTTACTTTACACTAAGCAGAAGATTACCTGTAGGGATCTCATAGAATGATCTTCATTGATTGGTGATCGAAGAAACGTAGAACTCAGATAATGGTCTCAGAGTAGCTAACTTCAATGCCCTTCTTGGATACGTATGTCACTTGATAATGTTATTCTGATTCATCCAAACTGTCTGAAAAACAATAGACTAGTGAATTCCAAATTTCAATAATTTTAGTGTGAGTGTGGGTTCCTGTTGGAATAGCAATGTAGACTCGTCTTGCTTGATTCTACCACATTTTCAAGAACTACTTTAATTCAAAAGATAAACATTGTTTTGACGTTGATTTAGGTGATCTTTAGGTGAATCTCGTTGTTATAAACCATATTACCGTCATAATGAATGTTTTGGGCAGCAACATTAGTGAGAGTTGCATGGATTAAGCCAGTGTTTGTAGTATCTGATCACCATATGGCGCCTACCTGATATGGGAAAGGCATTACGTAACTAGAACCAAACCCTCATAAAACTTCCTACCTCCCCTGTTGTACGTGGAACTGTCAGTGATGACGTTTTTGAGCTCAAATTCACAGCCATTATGTGTTTTCACAGCCATTATGGCTGGCGGTCATTCTGAAATTCGCTACATGCGAATTGCAAGTGTATCGTGATTCAAACTACTCTGGTACGTCTGGTTACGTCGCAAAATGTCAACACCAACATCATTCCTTACAGTTTATTGGGGGTACTGAGTTTAATTTCATCCCAAACAGGCAAACTCAGATTCCTTCTGATCAGCAGGGAGAGCTAAATTCGATACAGTTTCTCCCCACGAAGCTGGAATTTCTTTATTAATTTTATCATTTCTTAAATTTATCAGACCCACCTGAAGTACTCCAAGAATTATAATTATTCGGAATAATAACCACCGGATTCTTGTACGTCAAATTACAGAATAATCTTTTATTGCGTTACTCTTGACAACTCACAAACAATAATAACTAGTGGACTGGTATCTTGCCCAGTTACCTACTACATATCTCCCCCCCTGAATCAAGATCGTCAGAAGTCTTCTTCCTCAGTTCTTCGGCATGACCGCGATGTTGCAGCCCATCGATTTCGACGTTGTTCGACTAGAGTTCTGTTTTCTTGAAAACCACCCTGCCAACGGTTCCTTTTCTGTAGTCATCTTTACCCACACTTCTTCTCCCTCCGCAAATTCGCGAAGTGAACGCTCTTTGGTTCTTCTGGCCTGTTCCGGTTACAAATCCGGTTGGAGACGATCTAGTCTGGTGCGAATTTGTCAGGCTAATAACATTTGGGCCACACTTCTTGTGGTAGTATGAGCTGCATACTTTGCTCTTCCTCGCATCCTCAGTTTGACCCACTCTACAAATGCGTGCACCTTTTGGCATGGGAATCCCAAACGCCAGAGCCCAACCAAATCCGAACAACGGAGTATCATGCGTTTTAACCACGCACAACGATAAGGTTTTCTCCTAGCCAAATGCGTTGACCTTGACTTTGGTGGTACCCAATGTTTCCACGCGCACATTAGTATACGCTCTCAGATCTGCTATTGGAGATAGAGCAGGGGATCCTATTTTCTTCCATACCGTTCTATTAACCACTGTCTGGGACGTCCCGGGATCATAAAGCATCTCAATTTCAACCCCATTTATTGAAATGTCTAGGAATGCTTTGCTCCCTTCCAAGCCTATCTGTCTAATTTGGCTTGAAGAAGTTACACTAGACCCAGCTGAGCTACAACTATCATCTCCTCTTAGCATACGCATTTTCCTTTCTTCTTTTCTCTGTTTTACAAGCCGGCACATTCTAGCAAAATGGTTTTTCTCATCACAGTGGTAACAAATCACCCCCTCTGCTGGACACTTGGCACTTGCCATATGATCAAACCCACAACTCTGGCATTGTTTTCCGTTAGGTAGGACCCGTTCATTCTTCCTGTGTAGTCTATTCGTATATAAACACTCTTGGTGTGGAGTGGCTAACTCCTTGAGACGTTTTTGCTGGGTTGTAGCTTTTTCTAGGAGCAATGCTGTTTTCTCCACACAATGGAACGTTGTCTCTATTTTTTGATGTAACTTTATTAGTTCCTCCTGCCACATTGATTCACCTATGCCTAAAATCAATTGCTCCTGCAACCGTTCTTCTAACGAGGCTCCGAATTCACACGTTTTTGCCAGCTTCTTCAACTCTAATACATACTGCGCAACACTTTCCTCAGGTCGTCTCCATCTTAACGCAAATACGCGCCTCTCCGCGAACACACATGTCTCCTTCCCGTAAAACCCCTTCAATACTCGCTTCAATTCCACGTAATTCACGGTGTCAACCTCCCTTGGCGAGACACTATCCACCACTACTCGAAACGGTTCGGGACCTATGGACGACAGCAAGATTATGGCTCGATCCGCCTGGTCTACTACTCCCTGCTTATTTAAGGCGATTTCGAATCTCTTAACATAGTAGGACCATTCCTCTATCTCTTGGTCGAACCTATCGAACTTAAATTCTCTTAAACCTCTCTTACCCTCGTCCTTTGTTATTTGATTCCGTCCGTCCGACCGCCTGCGATCGCTCCCATCTTCCGAGCTGCTCCCCGCGTCCGTTACTTCTTCAGTCTTCTTCGTTCTACTCGCCCTCGTATTTTTCCGACCTTTACCCATCGTCGCCACTGAAGTACTCCAAGAATTATAATTATTCGGAATAATAACCACCGGATTCTTGTACGTCAAATTACAGAATAATCTTTTATTGCGTTACTCTTGACAACTCACAAACAATAATAACTAGTGGACTGGTATCTTGCCCAGTTACCTACTACACCACCCCCCTCCCCCACCTACTTGTACTCCTTGGAAGAGGCTTTTCGGGTTTATTACGAGTATATTTACATTATTATTATATTACATTATACGGAGGTTTTTGTCTCCGTTACTCATTAGGATAGACGAATGATGAATCAAAAACACAAGTCTGAATAGTATATGAACGTTCACTGTGAAGTGAAGGGAATTAGTGATGTTTTTCTTTTGTTCGTGTAGAGTAACGTCATTCATTTGTGCTTCCTTAGCAACCAAGAATCAAAATTTGATTATATTATTTAATAATATCGTTATGAATATGAGGGCACTCAACTCTCGTATAAGGATGTTTTGCTGCTAGGTTGGTACTTGGTAGGTTCACTTTGCACAGTGAAAGTAATAGTGGCTTATAATATAAGCCTTATAATATAATATAACCACCATATTATGGTGGTTGGTAGGTTCTGACAATGGAAATTCCGTATTCTTTGCATGCAAGTGATCTACTTAGAAAAATAATCAACCGTTGCGTAATAATTTGCAGTTTTTTTTTCAAAATATCCCCGGAAAAAAATGTTGGGCGTTAATGTATCAACATGGATTCTGAATCTTCACTCGTTTCCCTTCAATTCACACTAATTTTCTCGATATATAATGCAAATATCAATCGAATGGTTGTACGAGTAAATATTCCAGAGAACATGAGCCTCGAGGAGTTGGAGCACCAGCGTCATAAAGACCTTCAAGAGGAGTCAGTGTCCGTCGGCTTGATGTTCGCCTCCAAGGCTTTCGTCCAGCTCGTGGCCAATCCTTTTGTAGGACCCCTTACACACAGGTGAACATTCATGTTAAAATCATACTAATCTATATGCTAGTTAAAAAGGTCAAATAAACTTGATGGAAGTAGTAATTTAGCAATAAATGGCAGAAACAGAATGGCGAAAGTGTACCTAAAACTAAAAGGTTCTGGAGAAACAAAAAATTGTTCAATTTCTGAACCTAAATTTTCCAGTTTTTGAAGTATATTGTTGAGGCATTTCCTGTTTTACCAACTATAAACAAAATGCCCCTAACCCAATTTATTTTTGATATCACAACTATTGTTAAAAAAGATGCATTTCACTTAGTTGATGAATTTTTAGATTTTAATTTTGAAAATTTGACTGGTTAGTCAAATGTTATTAACTTATAGTACGAATATGTACCAAAATTATGAAATAAAAATATCTAGGTATGTATCTATAAACTAGCAAATAAAAGTCATCAAAAAGTTTTTAAAAATCAATTCGTGATATCATTCATTTTATTATGGATAACTCATGATTTGCAATAGTATACTGCTCATGCGGCTAAAAGAAGAGGAATACTAACGAAATATGGGGTGGAACCAAACGATAATTCTACGCATCTCAATGCTGAATCAATTAATGTCTTGCTTGATAATTTGAAAAAGAGCTGCCATCAGACGTAGCTGGAAAGAGCAGCGAGCTCCACGCACTATCTATGGTATAAGCAGCTCAACCGTAAAATAAAATGTGCGGACATCAACACGGACCATGAGGTGAGCCAAATCAGATGGCAACAAAGCTGCAAGCCGAAGTTTTGACTCTCAACCATCAACCGTGCATCGAGGACAGAATAGATTTATGCTCCATGTGCAACTGCCGTGCAAAGGAGGATGTCTACCATTTCGTTGCAGTGTGCACCGTCCTTAATGAATTTAGAGTGAGTTGGTTGGGTGGTGCAGTGTTCACTGAGCGTGACTTTATCACGATGCTGAACGACGCTGAACAGTGGAAGAGATTGATATTATACACTGAAGCGGCCTGGGGGTATCAAAAGGAATTAGTTAGTGAATTTAACTACGACTACTTAAGCTGAACCACATGCATCAGTAGGAATGTCAGTTAGTTTGTCAGTTAGCAAGAATGCTAGGGTGTTTGTCGATTGGGGGCAATGTCGGTTGGTTTGTGTGGGAATGTTGGAGGTTTTGTCGGTTGGTGGGATTGTTGGTCAGTTGGTGAAAGTATTGGTCAGTTATGTCACAATTAAATACGTCAAACATATATTCCACAACCTTGCTTTTCCTTTTTTAAATTTGTAATTGTGTGTTAAACTAGAGCTTAAGGCTGACGGCTATTAAGCGATGCCTTTAAAAACCTTTTTCAATGTGCTATAGGTATTACCACAAAACAATCCATCTATTATTATAGTCACTTATTTGTCTTTTGCATCCGAGTCTACCAAGGTAGCGGAAGCTTTGTTTTCACTTTTCAAGGACGAAAAAAAAAAGTTCTCCAAAATCAAAATTTTCACTCGCGTTTTGCGTTTTAGACCTTTCTGAACAATTTTGGTTCCGTGTCTGTGTGTCTGTCTGTCTGTGTGTCTGTCATGAATTCCTTGTAACGCGCATAACTATACGAAGTTATTGTCCGATTTCGATGAAATTTTCAGGGATTGTGTGGGTTGGTGTGTAGACGGTCCCCTATGAAAATCATCATCCTCGGACTGATAGAAGCGACTGCGCATGCGCAAACGTGAATTCCTTGTAACGGCCATAACTTCTACATTTTTCATCCGATTTCAATGAAATTTTTAGGGATGTTACAAATTAGTGTTAAGATAGTCTCCTATGAAAATCATCATCCTCGGACTGATAGAAGCGACTGCGCATGCGCAAACGTGAATTTCCTTGTAACGGCCGTAACTTCCACATTTTCCATCCGATTTCAATGAAATTTTCAGGGATGTTACAAATTAGTGTTTAAATGGTCCCCTATGAAAATCATCACCCCCGGATTGATAGTAGCCGATGCGCATGCGCAAACGTGAATTGCTTGTAACAGCCATAACTTCTACATTTTCCATCCGATTTCGATGAAATTTTCAGGGATTACGCGGATTAGGTTGTAGATGGTCCCCAATGAAAATCAAGGCCTTAAAATTCACAGTAGCCTCTGCGCATGCGCAAACGTAAAATCCTTGTAACAGCCGTAACAGTCGCGTGTGACTTGAGGATCTCAAACCCCATTCTTCCAACCCCTTTGTAGATCAAATAGCAATGCTCTGGACTCCTACCCAGGAGTCCTAGGTTCGACTCCTAGATAAGATAAGAAATTTTTTGATCCAATCACTACCGCACTTACATTTTTCGTCCGAATTTGTAGAAATTTTCTAGGATTGTCCAGATTAGCGTGTAGATGGTCCCCTATGAGGGTAGTGAAAGGTACTTAGAGATTGGTGTTTTCAGATTAACTACTATGTATCGGATCATCTATATAATCGGGTTATGGATACGAGGAAGCTATGTGCCACACCAACTTGGCAGACGTTTTTCTATGCCACCGTGCTTACATAGTACTGAATTATTTATGCTTATATTATACCACATGTTTGTTTTGTTCATATTTGCAAATAAAGGTATTTACTACTACTTCTACTACTACTACTACTACTACTACTACTACTACTACAATAGTATTCACGGAGCAGTGTCTTTTTATTGACCATAAATGCCATAAACATTAGATTGTTTCATGAAAACCCCACATAGGTAGAACTATCCTTAGCTTTCAATCATATTTATGCTATACTACATAAAGGGTGAGTCCTTGAGTTAACCTGCAGATATGCTATTGCTAGCCATTTAGATTTGTTTAATGCATGTTGTTTCTGTATCTATTGCCGATTGTTGTTATTTGTCGTAGGTGTAAGATCTACTCCTTGTAAAGGGCTAAGCCCTAAAAACAAATAAATTATTTGATTTTCAATAGTAATCGCAATTTAATTGAAGGAAGTTTTTCAGTCCGGTAGTTTTTCGATTTCGAGACAAAAGTCAACTCAAAATCAACAATTTTAGAGTTGGCTCGTTGTTGCTGTAGGTTTTAATATTTCAATCAAATGTTGCTTTGTTGAAAAATATCAACAGGATCAATATCTTTCTCGTTTAACATTCTTCTTCCAAAAACAACCAGATTTGTCCATGTTTTACAGTTGGAATTTAGGGAATTATACTGCTCATTTGGCAAACAAATAATTTTTCAATTTTTTCAAACACCATTTAAAATGTGTTTTGTATTTGTTACAGGATTGGGTACAGCATTCCCATGCTTTTAGGTTTCTTCATCATGTTCCTATCCACTATAAGTAAGTATAAGCGTACCTACCTGAAAATAGAAGCTTATGATAAGAAAATGTATGTCGATCAATATTTAGGCTTACACATCTTCATTGATGACACGTCATAAGAGAACTCGAATCATGTCAGGAAATGATAGCTGGGAATCTCTTGACTGGTTGAAGTCAGAACTTGGATGAATATCACCATACCTATGCAATAATGTATGTACCGTAAAACCGTCAAACTTTACCCCACCAGGGGTAACTTTACCCCAAAAAGTGAGAATCTTCATTTGTGACGTAAGCGTGGTAGAACTTAGATAAAAGTTAGCTATTGTGTTTTCGTTATTCTCCACATCCCAGAGAATCGATGCGGCCTGCGATGGCGACTTTATCCATGTTATCAGCTGTTATAAGTCATAGTTTCCTGTTCAGCTGTTTTTGTCCTGTTTCTCGTGCTCCAAAATTTCTTCCATATCAGGTGTTTGGAGTGGATTTACCAGGCAAGCCCTCATCATATCACTTTCAATATCTTATTTTGAACAAAATACACTAATCAAATTCTCAAAAAAGTGTTTTGTTAGTTATGCCTTTGTTTACCAAAAATTTGATGGTCACTTTACTCCAAAAACCGGGTATCTTTACTCCACTAGAAAGGTTGGGATAAAGGTAGCCTCACTCATATTTTTCTTATTTAATCTCGAAAAACATTTGAGTTTTATAATTTAAGCAGTGTTGAATGTAAGGTTTCTAGTGTATCTCATGTCAGAAGTTAGAGATGGGGAGAAGAAATGAGAAAAAGCTTGGTACGCGCCCCTACCGCAACTTTACAACTGAGCACCTGCACTATGATAAGAACATGAACGTGCTTTGGTCTCATAAGTTGTGATTTACAATATTATTTACTCGTGGGTTAACTTTGAAATTTACCATTGCAATTCATTTGAAAGTTATCGAATGTGAAACAGACTTTTTCTGTGATTTTGTTAAGTCATTCGTTTATCGTTTATTGTCCTTTAATATTTCTTTACTTGTAGTCAGTTTTGCTCGATTACCTACATAAGTCTGTCTATACTGGAAGACGAAAGAAATAAATGATCATTGGAATTTCTATTTTTCTTAGGTATAACTTGTATTTTTCAAGCTACAAAGTTCAATTTTTCAGAATATATTTTATAATAATATTATAAATTCTTGATATTATCAAGTATTTCTGGGGTAATGAATTCAATCCCGACTAGTATCATTGCACCACTGCCCGTTTTTGTAGCGATAACCGTGAGTTTTTCAGAGTGGAGTAAAGATAAAGAAGAGTAAAGAGCACTCGTAGGTAACGTTACTCCAACATGTAAACAATTAAATAGGGGGGTTACAATTATCTGATCAGTGAGTTCGACCACTCAAAATGTTCAGGAAGCCCTGAAGATCAATTCACTTATTTAAAAAACCAATTTAACCCATTTCGAGTGGGAGAAATTGTATTTGGAAATGTTTTGGGAGTAAATCTTGGGGTAAAGCTTGACGGTTTTACGGTAATTATATGATGGGAGGTTCCTCTGGAAATGTTCCATCTGACATCCATCTTTACGAAAAACGAAGCTCTATTATCTCCCGAACGAGATATCGAATTGTTTTCTCTCATAATAGTAAAAATAAGTTTTCTTGGCGATTTTTCATAACTTCTGCTAAAAAGAATAAAATAAAATAAAAATAAAAAAACGCAGGTAACATTGTTTGCTCGATAACGTTTTTATCTGTCAGTTAGTAGGTACCCAAATTGAAGACAATGTTTCATCCTAGTATACTGTCCCTTCTCATACTCAGAGTGTACCCTATGAATGAAGAAATTTGGATGCGAGAAATAGTTGGATAATGAACCTTTATTATGGAAATATCAATTCTAAAAATGGAACGATATTCAGTCAAAAAGTTTGATTTGGTAATAGTAGTTGCCTTCGGTTTTATACGCAGGTACAGTCTCAAAGTTTGGTTTATTGTTCTTGCTTGAAAAAACATAAAAATATTAGGTTCCGACGCAATTAAACTGAAATAACGTAGATAGTTCAACTCAGATAATTAGAGTTATAATCACGTGAGTAGAAAACGACATCGAGAAAGAATAGAAAACGAATTTAAATTAAGTAGGATCAAGGGAAAAAATGCTTAAGGAAGAAGCTTAGAAGAACTAGAGAAGAGGGTTCCCTTACTCAGCGAACATAATTAAGGGGGTCACAGTCGGTCGCCGTTCGTTCCTCGTTCCGGGTTAGTATTTCCGTAAATTACTGGCGCTAAAAATTTAAAAGTTGTACCTAAATTTGAAATTTTAGGAATTAAAATTTTGATTTCAAGGATTTTTGAAATTTATTAGTGAAGCAGTCTAGGGAATTGAAAAACTAAATGATTGCCGTTTGAATCATCAACATCGAACTATAATTATTGCCAGAGAAAAATGAGAAAAGCCTAACTGAATAAACGGTTTTTCCCTTTTCTCTCTGGCAATTATTGTTCGATTTTGATGATTCCAGCGGCAATATTTTAGTATTTCAATTCTCTAGACTGCTGCTCTAATGAATTTCAAAAATCCTTGAAAATTTCAAATTTAGGTACACCTTTTAAAGTTTTAGTGTCTATAATTTATGGAAATACTAACCCGGAACGAGGAACGAACGGCGACCGAATGGTACACCTCTTAAGATAAAATACCCTCTTTTTAGCTGGAAATACCATCTTCACGTGGTCTTTTTTCTTTCTTTGTGTACCCTTGATGGACAGTTCCAAGCATAAGCAGTACCAATAATAAGGTCGGTTGTTGGTACACAGTGCCCTACGAATTACTTTCCTTTACTTTCCAATTCCATTCGGTCAAAAGTGAAAGAATTAACACCGAAATACGATCAGTGGGGGTTGACATACGAACGAAACATTTCCTAATCATCTTGTGACTCATAATTCTGGTTAAAAGGTGATTTCGAGAAAGTATAGCTTTTAGATTTTCCCCTGCTATTCGCGAAATAGATGGCATCTCAAAATCCTGGACCATAGATGGTTTACTCCATCCCTGGGCGGACCTTGAACTTCGGGCCCTGTGTGATATTCAGAAAAGAGGTTATTCAGGATCGACCAACTAGTGGCACCAAATGATGGGGTAGATCACAAGAAACGTTCTTCCCTGAAAACGGCATTTCGAAGAATTTGTTGGATGAAACATTTTCAGAGGGATCCCTTCATATACTTTCTTAGAGATTCCGAATAAAATCAGAATAAGCAGCACCCCAAGTTGTTCGTAAACGTTATCAATGTAATTGAAAAATCCTGTCGACAGTTTCATCGAGTATACTTTTTGCATGTAATAATAATTGTTGTTCTTTCGTAGTATTTGCGTTTGGGAGAACATACACTGTCCTATTTGCTGCGCGGGCTTTGCAAGGTATCGGATCGTCGTTTTCGAGTGTAGCAGGTGAGTAACACTTCGTCTGTATTCCAGAACTATTTATTATAATAGGTATATCATTGGTTTTTCATTATTAAAAACATGAGACACTTCTATTAATACAACATTAAATTCTTTTCCTAATTGGCACCTGAATTGGTTTTTACTCGTTGCTTTGTAATTTATATTTCTTGTACGTTTAAATTAAACATTTGATGAATAAATTCCAAATTTATGGGGTAAATTTAACAATAAAATCGTAAATAATAACATTTACACTTATATTTTCAGATATTCTTTCTTGTACGATGACAATTTGAATAATCTGGTCGGTTTTTTTGTAGGAAACTTGTTATATAGATTCCAAGTCAAACACACACAAAAAACCACGAAAATCAAATTTAATTTACTTTGTTTTAATACTTTTTATATTAGGATGGCAAATTTCACCAAAAACACAGTTGTTGTTATTTTGCTTGATGTGAATTCTAAATAAATTATTTTGAATTGAGAAATTTACCAAGTAACGGAAAACTGACTGACTGACGGAAAACCCGTTTATTCAGTTTGGTTTTTCCCATATTTCTCTGGCAATTATTGTTCGATTTTGATTATTCAAGCGGCAATATCTAGTTTTTCAATTCCTTTGACTGCTGCTCTAATGAATTTCAAAAATCCTTGAAATTAAAATTTCAATTCCTAAAATTTCAAATTTAGGTACAATTTTTTAAGTTTGAGCCCCTGCAATTTAAATAAAATACCCCCTCCCCCCCTTCATCGAGCTTGTTTATTAAAATACGTCTACTCTTGCTCGACTTACGATAAACACGTCAAAAAGAGAAAGTAGAAAAAGTGATCAATGAAATTGAAGAAAACGCCTATAAACGGGCAGTATTAGAGAAGGTTAAACAATTTCCGATCCAGAGATGGGCGAATTCTTATTCACAAATACGATTATGAATACTAATCATATATGCGACTTTATGATTATGAATACGAATACAGGTATGAATATGAATACGAATACAATCGTATTCACACTTTGAATACGATTTTCCCCCGTATTCGTATTTTGAATACGATTTTATGATTTTTTCTATAATTTCCCCAAAAATCGAATTTTTTTTAACGATTTTCCCTGAAAATCATACTTTTTTTTATGATTTTCTCCCGAACTCTGGACATCTTTATAACCTAACGTTGTCAAAATAATTAATCAAAATTCGAAACGCTCACCAATTTCTATAGGATTTTTCACGCAAAATCGAATGAGACCAATACTAGGTCGTGTTGTCTTATGATTTATATTATACTCAATTATATAACATAACAGTATTCAAAATACGAATACGGGGGAAAATCGTACAGAGATTTTAGACAACACGAGTGGGATGTGGAAACTGGAATGAATCTTTTATTGTTTACACTTGGCTACCAGGTTTCAGGTTGGTAACCAAGGAACAAAACTAACAATAACTACATGTAGGTATATCACAAATACGATTTTATGATTTTTTTCCTATGATTTCCCCAAAAATCGATTTTTTGTAAAAAAACAATTTTCCCTGAAAATCATACGTTTTTTATGATTTTCTCCCGAATTCTGGACATATTAGATATGTCATAGGTTATACATTTTATTACCTAACATTGTCAAAATAATCAATCAAAATTCGAAACGCTCACAAATTCTTATAGGATTTTTCACGCAGAATCGAATGAGACCAATACTAGGTCGCTACGACCAACTGAATAGAAAGTACGACGAAATGTCCGGTAAAAATCATATTTTTTAAAATAATTTCTAGTGCTAATTGTTTTTAAAAAATACGATTTTCTGCGGAAATTTCGTCGTACTTTCTATTCGGTTGGTCGTAGCGACCTAGTATTGGTCTCATTCGATTTTGCGTGAAAAATCCTATAGAAATTGGTGAGCGTTTCGAATTTTGATTAATTATTTTGACAACGTTAGGTTATAAAGATGTCCAGAGTTCGGGAGAAAATCATAAAAAAAAGTATGATTTTCAGGGAAAATCGTTAAAAAAAATTCGATTTTTGGGGAAATTATAGAAAAAATCATAAAATCGTATTCAAAATACGAATACGGGGGAAAATCGTATTCAAAGTGTGAATACGATTGTATTCGTATTCATATTCACATTCATACCTGTATTCGTATTCATAATCATAAAATCGCAGATATGATTTGTATTCATAATCGTATTTATGAATAAGAATTCGCCCATCTCTGTTCCGATTGGTACTCTACGAGTTAATAAACTCGTTGAATGACATTCCTGTCTGTTTGAGGGTGGTGAGTACGTTAATTAGGTATAATTAGGTTTGGGTTGCTGGGGTAGGGTAATAGAGGGCATTTTTATCTCCTAGGAGCCCTTCTTATCCCTACCCAAGTCAAGGTCATGCGTCCCCGTCGCGCAACCCGGGCCCCCTGGGATGGACAGAGGTGGTTCCATTAGGTTTCCCTGGTGAGCCCCTCTTGAAATTCCAGGGGTGGCTGAATGACCCTCTGGCGACTAGGGAGGGGACCCCTGTCAACGGGTTCCCTGACCCTTCGTTACTAGCGCCCCCCGTTATGAACCAAGAAGACGACGAGCCTCATAACCCCCGCCTGCCCATTGGCACGCGGGGTTCTAGGGGAGGCGCTCAGAGGCGCCCCAGGCAGGGGCGTCGGCCATCCTCTCCCTCTTCCTCTTCCTCATCATCCCTACCTTCTTCCTCTTCCACTGCCTCTTTGAGCCACCAATGTGCCCATTGTGAGCGGGCATTTACATCCAGGTCTGGCCTTGGTCTCCATGTCAGACGGAAGCATCCTGTTGCTGCTAATGCTGCTATTGATATTGAAAGAGTACAGCACAGGTATGCTTCTGAGGAATTGCGCAGGATGGCGGCAGATGAGGCGTTGGCCGTGCGCAATGGGGTACGTAATATTAATGTGTATCTAAATGAACGTTTTCCCTCGCGCACGGTCATTGCCATCAAGAACATCCGCCTGAAGCCCCACTATAAGCAGCTTGTCCAGGAAGCTATCCTGGCAAATAGCAGTGGGGCTTCTCCTGCATCTCCTGTTGCTGACGTGGAGCAGCAGCCTGCCATTCAGTATCCCTCCCCCGGGTCCTCCGGTCTTCTTGCCGATCTGAAGACTGAGGTCTTGAGGCTCGGGGGGCAGGTAGGTCGTATTGAAGGCTATGACAGCGCCAACCTGCAGGATCTGGCGAGGCGGGCTGTTGAAGGGCCAGACAACTTGGAGGATGATGTTGCAGCCTATTTGGGCAGGACCTTCCCCCGGGTTGGGGATGCGACCGTGATGCAGCACCAGGGGGGACGACCTCCCACAGTGGTGCTGCATGGAGGTCGCAGAGCAGCTAAGCAAGCAAGAAGGCGGAGGTACCAGCGGGTTCAGCGTTTGTGGAGGAAGCACCCGGCGCGTGTAGCTACCGAGGTACTGGAGGAGCCTGGGGAAGATCAAGTTGAGCCTCCTCTCCAGGAGTTTGTGGATTTCTGGGAGCCACTTTTGAGTGCTCCCAGCCACAACCCTGGTGAGCGAGTGGTTCCCCCAGTCTCCACCAGGGATTCCTTGCGTAGCATTATGTGTGCGCCGGTGCTTTTGGACGAGGCACACAGGTGCCGTGTCAAGAACTCCACTTCCGCTGGACCTGATGGTGTTTCCGCCCGACGCTGGAATAAAGCACCAAACACGATCAAGCTGCTCATCCTCAACTTACTCCTCCTTGCGGGAAGACCCCCGAAAGCGTTGACCCGTTCCCGAACAGTGTTTATTCCCAAGAAAGGGGGAAGTGGGCCTGGAGGCTATCGACCAATATCTATTTCCTCGGTAGTCTTCCGCCACTTCCAAAAAGTACTGGCATCTCGCCTCCAGGTGGCTGGTGTCATTGGTGACGTCCAGAGAGCGTTTCGGCCAGCAGATGGCACAGCGGAGAACCTTACAGTTCTCCAAACTGTCATCTCGCTGGCCCGTATGAAGCGCCGCCAACTCCATCTGGCTGCTCTGGACGTTGCTAAAGCCTTTGATACAGTCAGTCACCTTGCCCTGACCGATTGCCTTCGTGGTGTCGGGGCCCCATCTCGATTAATCGAGTATGTGGCCTGTCTGTACCATGAAGGCGTGACGGTCCTCGAGGCGGGGGGTGAGATGTCAAGGGATGTACTGATCGGGCGTGGGGTACGCCAGGGGGATCCCCTGTCACCACTCCTATTCAACCTGGTTGTGGATACGGCCTTGGGTAAGCTGCCCACTGAAGTAGGGTTTGATCTCGCCCCTGGGGTGCGAGTAGGTGCATTGGCTTTTGCCGATGATGTTATCCTACTCGCAGAAACCCGCGAGGGCTTGCAGGTCGCCCTCAATGCATTTGCTAAGCAGCTAGCCAGGTGTGGACTAGTGGTTAACCCCGATAAATGTGGGTCGGTCTCCTTGGTCCCGTCGGGTCGCCAACATAAGGTGAAAGTTGTGGATGGGGGTTTTGTCGTAGGACAATCCCCCATTCCATCTCGATCCGTGTTGGAGGTTTGGCGGTACCTTGGAGTCGACTTCATGGGGGTGGCCACCATCACTGCCAGCCGTGTGGACCTTGGTAGAGCGCTTGAGCGCGTTACCAAGGCTCCATTGAAGCCACAGCAGAAGCTGCGCCTCCTCCGCACGTACTTACTGCCAAAGCTGACCTATGGGTTAGTCTTTGGCAGGCTTACGGCGGGGAGGCTGCAGGAATTAGATCGCAAAGTACGCTCTGCTGTGCGCTCTTGGCTGAGGTTCCCACCTGGTGTCCCAAGTGCCTATATTCACGCACCAGTCAAATCTGGTGGTCTTGGCATTGTGTCTCTCTCTGCAAGTATCCCTTCTCTGCGCCGCCAGCGCCTGCTAGCCCTTCAAGGGTCGAGCTGGGAGGTTGCCCGTGCTGCTGCTGATCTTGACTTTGTCAGGCAGCAGTTAGCATGGTGCGACCGAGCAACACCATCTGCTCCAAAACCCAGTTCGTCTGCTGAGTTTGCTGCTGCGCTGCATGAGTCAGTAGATGGTAAAGAACTCCGACAGTGCTCCGAAAGCCCCATTTCATCCCAATGGGTTGATTGGGCTTCGGAGGGCATTGGGGCCCGCGACTACCGACACTTTCACGCCGTCCGTGTGGCATCATTGCCAACTGCGGTTAGGTGTTCGAGAGGTAGTCGCGGGACAACGCTACCCCTTTGCCGTGCCTGTCGGAGTGGAAATGAGCACCTGTATCATGTAGTGCAGCAGTGTCCTCGTACTCACGGTGGCCGCATTCTACGTCATGATGCGGTTGCCAAGCAGATAGCAGGTGCTTTGTCATCTAGCGGCTGGGATGTTGAGAGGGAGAGATTGTATCACATGCCAAGTGACCAGGGTAAGAAGCCCGACATCGTTGCCGTCAAGCCCGACCAGTCTTGCATTATCCTGGATGTCCAAGTTGTCAATGGCAGCTTGGACATGGAGCAGACTTGGCGGGCCAAGATAAGGAAGTATGATAGAAATGATTTACGGCAAGCGGTGTCGGAGCTAAAAGGAGTGGCACCCAACAACATCAGGGTGATGGCTGCAACATTGTCATGGCGCGGGGTGTGGTGTGGGAAAAGTGCCACGGAGTTGCGTGAGTTGGGCATCTCGGTAGGCGTACTCCGTGGTATCACCACCCGCGTCCTGCTAGGCTCATATTTGAATTGGTGGTCTTTCTATAGAGGCACTTCCCTTCATCCCTCTCTCCCTCCCCCACCTTCCTCAGCTTCCCTCATCCCTAGGGCCGGCGTCGGGTGAGTCCTGGGCGTCCTCCCCATAATATTTGATTTATTTATTTATTTTCATTTATGGCGTGCCCCCTCCGTCACCAAAGACATTTTGTCTTCAGGGGAGTTAATTTAAAAAAAAAAAAAAAAAGGTATGATGTCATCAGTAAGTAGTACTTACCTAGTGAACTTCCCAATTTTCGTCTTTAGAAATCATGTGCTCTATGCCTTCCAGGGATGGGTATGTTGGCTGATAAATACCCTGACGACAAGGAAAGAGGCAACGCCATGGGATTCGCTTTGGGAGGCCTAGCCTTGGGTGTCCTCATCGGTCCGCCATTTGGCGGGTTCATGTACGAGTTTGTCAGCAAATCTGCACCTTTCATAGTCTTGGCCGCCCTCGCTCTTTTGGATGGAAGTAAGTTATAATATTTGCCTACAGCTAAACGAAATCCTTATGAAAAATCATGTTAAAAAGTTCCTGTTCTGGATTTAAGGGAACGTTTAACAGGACAAGATTCGCTTTTCTCCAGCCTCTAGACTATTTTGACTACCGTATGATATTACTTCTCAGTAATAAGCCTCAGTCCTACAATAAGTTTTGCATATGATTGGATATTAACCCGTCTTAAACACTTCTTCACTGATAGAGATCATACTATGCATTTATTTTTCTATTTATCTTTATTTGAGGTGAGGCTTTCACGATGGAAGAAGGTAAACGACATTCACATACTATAATCAAAATTAAAATCCATAATTCCTGTGTTTTTATTTATTTATTTTTTTTGATGATAGTTTACTATTTGACAATATTTTTCATTCTAATAATTCTGGTTTGATAGTGTTACAGTTATTGTTACTCCAACCAGCGATCGTCAAACAAGAAACGGAAAATTCTTCTCTGGGTGAACTTATCAGAGATCCTTACATCTTAATTGCAGCAGGTAAGAAAAGTAGAACCTTCATTGTTACCTACCTACTCGATATGAACCACGAACTTGATCACCGGCAGTGGTGATCTTATATCTACAAACTGTTCATCTTGTACAGGTGAATTTAATTTGTTTCTATAACATGACGCAAAGAAGCATTTTCTATGAAGTTTGTAAAGGAACTAATGTTAGAGTTTTTTTTACTAAATTGCTTTTCCTAATGCATAACGTTGGTACTAGCTTTAAAAAAAATTTGGTTCGAAAGTATAGAAGGAGGTTGTACACCTAAATTACAGGGGTTACCGTGGGGCTGCCACGCACAAGCAAGTAATATAATATATAATCACGCTTCCTCTTATGGATCTATGACCTGGTCCTCCCTATCACAGTCTGCAGCAAACAAGAAGCACAGAAAGTACGATGCAGCTGCAGGGGACCTCAGAGGTTCATTCGCACCCCTCGTTGTGGCATGCGACGGATCCCTGCACAGAGAATATGCCTACTTCCTCAAGAGGATGGCGGAGGTGCTCTCAGAAAAGTGGGCAAAGCCAATTTCACAGGTTACCCATTGGTGAAGGGTGAA
This sequence comes from Apolygus lucorum, assembly GCA_009739505.2. Lineage (NCBI taxonomy): Eukaryota > Metazoa > Arthropoda > Insecta > Hemiptera > Miridae > Apolygus > Apolygus lucorum. The sequence goes on along the minus strand of CM019173.2, from coordinate 1,417,657 downwards.
AACGCAACTGGCAGTGGTGAGGGCGGTCTCCATGAGGATTCAAGGAACGAGGAGAAGGGTGAGATGCCTTGGGTTGGAGGACGTTGCTTTGATGCCAGTATCTAAGATCTCAGAGAAACCAAGAAAGAAGAAGAACGCGGCAGAAATGAGCAAAGGTACCCGTATGCTTCTGATCGATGCCTCGCTAGACCAGAACGCTCAACCTCAAACTAACAGGGCTGTGCCTGAGAGAGATTGTTCTCATCCCGAGATTGTGTTGTGAAATTCATCCGAAAATGTTGAAAACGGGAATATACTTATTAGTAATACATATGATGTACTTGAGGTGGAAAGGAATAGCTGGTTTTACCAGGGAGAATCCCCCTGCTCAAGCAAGCTATATAGGTAGAGGTCTACTCAATCAGTGTTATCAGGGCGAGCCCTGCACATGCAAATTGAATAGGAAATAAATTTGGTTGGGGGGGGGGGGCGAGATATTGAACAGAAGATGTTATCAAGGACCAGTCCCTGCACTAACAATCAGTCAATAATTCAAAAACTCTGCAAATCATTGCTCAAAGGTTTATTATTTTCTGTATAGATCACCCTTCTGTATAGATCACTGGTTCTCCATCAATAGCACCTACCACCATCTGTATTCTTCCTTGACCTTCCCTCTCAAATTTCAGCTTCCTGCGTTCAATAGGATTGAAAATGGCTTCGGAGCTCACTCAGCTGATCAGTGATCTGAAGAGTGAAGAAGATCTCCTCGAATGCTGGAGACGCCTGGAAGAGCATTTCCATTCAATAGGAGTAAAAATGGTTTTGGAGCTCACTCAGCTGATCAGTGATCTGAAGAGTGAAGAAGATCTCCTCGAATGCTGGAGACGCCTGGAAGAGCACTTCCATTCAATAGGATTGAAAATGGTTTTGGAGCTCACTCAGCTGATTAGTGATCTGAAGAGTGAAGAAGATCTCCTCGAATGCTGGAGACGCCTGGAAGAGCACTTCCATTCAATAGGAGTAAAAATGGCTTTGGAGCTCACTCAGCTGATCAGTGATCTGAAGAGTGAAGAAGATCTCCTCGAATGCTGGAGACGCCTGGAAGAGCACTTCCATTCAATAGGATTGAAAATGGCTTTGGAGCTCACTCAGCTGATCAGTGATCTGAAGAGGGAAGAAGATTTCCTCGAATGCTGGAGACGCCTGAAAGAGCACTTCCATTCAATAGGATTGAAAATGGCTTCGGAGCTCTCTCAGCTGATCAGTGATCTGAAGAGTGAAGAAGCCTTTGAGCAATGATTTGCAGCGTTTTTTACCCACCAACATTTTTTTTACCTACCAACTTTTTTTTACCTACCAGCTAGGTACTACCTACCACACCATACTGGCTTCACACCTTCACAATCAAGTTTATTAGAAAGAACTAAACGCTTCACACTCGATTGGAAAAATAGAAAGCTTCATATGGAAATTTGATTACTGGTTACGCAGAAGGCAAAACTGTATACAAATCGAAGAAATGAACAGCGATCGCATTTAGTCCGATTTGAATTTGAAAAAAAAAAATTTGAATGGAGATTAGACCTCTTTTGCGATTCACACTCATGATTCTGTTTTATCGAAGGAAAACCTTCAAGTACTCGTAGGGACCGAACGGTTTGTCCTACAGACCTCCGGGTGGTCTCAAAAATTTTTTAAAATTCAATACTATTTAAAATTGGTGAAAAAACGATACCTTTATTTCGAGAGTTTTCGAGCTAGGGCACTCTTGAAAATTTCAACCCTTAATTTTCACCCCTTAGAAGTGACCTACATCAACCAAAAGCTTCGCGGCACAACTAGACCCCAAATGGAGCCCATATACCAAATTTGAACCAAATCGGTCCAGTGTTGCTAAGAAAAGTGCCGCGTACGGCGTACGGCGGACGGACGGAAATTTTTTTATTCGATTTTCGTATTCTACGTACCTTGAAACGTAAAACATCAAATTTTGAGGGGGGGTTAAAATTTTTTTTTTCTTGCTCGATTCCAAAGGCTTATTATTGAAAATATTAAACCAAAAGAGTGAACCAAACCTGACCAAAAACATTTGGAGAGGATTTAGATTTGAGATAACTGAGAACACGAAGTTGAGAGGGAGAATAGTTTCTGGCTTAGAGCTTCCACCCACTCCACCCCGTCGGCTTGTGCCGTCGGTTTTGAAGGAGGGCCGCACCAAATGGTCTCTTCCTTCCTTTTCGGGGTCAGGTCGAGGGAATTCCCGGCTGAGGTGTGCTGCTCTGTGCCATTGACCTGATTTATTAAGTCAAAATTTTAAACATTAGTAGGTTTCCCTCCTAAAGTTCAAGTCATACTAAAGTAGGTAGCAAGATTATCCAAATCATTCGTAAGTCATACTCTTATTTTGAGAAGCCTAGGTCCAGAGCCCAATTAAAGCCTCAACAGTCTCAACACTTTTGCACCAGATGTCGGTTTTGCTTTACCAGGAGCTGTGAAGGAATTATGAACGTCATATCTCTCCAACAGTTTCGACAAGCTTTCGTCAAAGTCTAAAGCCCCGTCCACATTTGAGCATTTTCGGCGAGCCGAGCATTCGGAAACCTGCGAATGCTCGTAAGTGTGGATGCGTTCGCGAGCATTTTTGAATGCTCGGTCGTGCTCGGGGATGTTCCCGCTTGGAGTCGGTATTTCCGCGAACATCAAAAGGTGTTCGGGGTTCGCGTTCCGTTAGTGTGGACGCGTTCCCGAATGCTCCCGAGCATCAGCGAGATCGGTATCGTTTTTGTAATCCAATTTTCACCGTTTCTTGCTTATATTTTTTTTCTATAAATGAACCTAATTCTGAATTCCTCAAAATTCTAATAATGAGCCTTGATGAAATGCTGCAAATTATTACTCAAAGGCTTATTATTGCTTCCGAGTCTACCAAGGTAGCGGAAGCTTTGTTTTCACTTTTCAAGGACGAAAAAAAAAAGTTCTCCAAAATAAAAATTTTCACTAGCATTTTGCGTTTTAGACCTTTCTGAACAATTTTGGTTCAGTGTCTGTGTGTCTGTGTGTCTGTCTGTCTGTCTGTCTGTCTGTCATGATTTCCTTGTAACGCGCATAACTATACGAAGTTATTGTCCGATTTCAATGAAATTTTCAGGGATTGTGCGGGTTGGTGTGTAGACGGTCCCCTATGAAAATCATCATCCCCAGACTGATAGAAGCGACTGCGCATGCGCAAACGTGATTTCCTTGTAACGGCCATAACTTCTACATTTTCCATCCTATTTCAATGAAATTCTCAGGGATATTACAGATTAGTATTTAGATGGTCCCCTATGAAAATCATTACCTTCGGATTGATAGTAGCCACTGCGCATGCGCAAACGTGAATTTCCTTGTAACGGCCATAACTTCCACTTTTTCTACCCGATTTCGATGAAATTTTCAGGGATTATGCGGATTAGGTTGTAGATGGTCTCCATTGAAGATTACCACCTTCGGACTGATAGTAGCCACTGCGCATGCGCAAACGTGAATTTCCTTGTAACGTCCATAATTTCTACATTTTCTATCCGATTTTAATGAAATTTTCAGGGATGTTACAGATTAGTATTTAGATGGTCCCCTATGAAAATCACCACCTTCGGACTGATAGTAGCCACTGCGCATGCGCAAACGTGAATTCCTTGTAACGGCCATAACTTCTACATTTTCCATCCGATTTCAATGAAATTTTCAGGGATGTTACAGATTAACTTGTTTTGATGTTTTGAGATTAACGACTATGCATCGGATCATCTGTATAATTGGGTTATGGATACGAGGAAGCTATGTGCCACACCCACTTGGCAGACTTTTTTTCTGTATTATACAGAATAGAACACACGTCTGCAAAAAAAAATCGACTTTTCCTAATGAGGAATTTCACCGAATTCTGTTTGCATTTTTCCTGAATAGTTAATGGTGTGGGATAGATGAAAATTTGGCTGATTTCGGAAAATAAGTCTCCTGTTATTTTTGGGAGACAATCAAAATTTTTGATTTCAAAACTAACCGGGAAAACAGACGTGAAGCGGGAATGCTCGCTGATTGGGCTGTTCGGATCGCCGTCTCCTCCCAGTGTTGCCCCTTGTGACGACGAAATAGTGTTTTCTAAGAGAAAAGTTATCAAACAAAAACAGGGGAAACCTAATTTTCCCCATCTTGCTTTTTCTATTTTTTCTTCAGTTTTTCGATTTCGAACTTTACTGTTTCGTGAAATTTTGCATCTGGGGACTATAGATTTCTCGATCTCAGCGCTTCAAGCGGCCATAAATGAACTATTCCAGGATGACGTCATTTTCCCGGTTTTTTTAAACATTCGTATTTTCTACATTGTTTTGTTTATTCGTAAATTAGGAAGTTCGGGCTGAAAGTTTGCCTTAGGAGGTTTTTCGAGGTGATGAATCCGATTTTGGGGTCAAAAATAGGAAATTCCGACATGGTGAAATTCCTCATTAAACATTTGCAAAGAACTCGACTTTGGTGAAATTGATTCCTAGAAACGTGTGTTGTTTCTACGTATTTTCTCTTGAATCCATTCCTCCAACCACATAAAATTTGACTTCGACATTTGACAGAAATTTTGGAATAATTCAAAGCCATCGTCGTCTCCAATATCCTTGAGAAGTTGCAGGTTTCCCCTCGATCTGAGGAAGCTGGTCTGCCGTAATCTTCTCTTTTTGGTTTGTGAATCTTCTTCTTCCGAAGGAGATTCAATAAAAGTATACTGGTACATCTTCTCGCGGCGCTAGACAAAACGGGAGCCATTTCCACAGGCACAGTGAACAACTAGAGACCAGAGTAGGAACACCCAAAAATGCTCGCGAGCCTATTTCCACGAAATGTTCGTCCCGAATGGTAAAGTGTGGACGGGGCTTTACAGAGCAGGAACATGACTGACTTGTAGGCGAATACTGCTTCATCTTGCACCTTCAACGGCAGGAACTTCTTATAAAAATTCTTTCTTAAAAAAGAATCTTTCTTAAAAAATTCTTCTTGTTAAAAATTTGTATCGCCCTATCCTATCCATGAACCTATTACAGGCTTCGCTTTGAAGGCTGCATTTCTATCATTTGCATGTCATGATGATTGAAAAATTAGGAGTTGAAATGTTCATGGACATAGAAACAATTTGAAATTTCATTAACTAATTTCGACATCTTCTCAGTTTCACGGTTTCAAATGCACAATTTGAACACAAATTCTCGCTTTCAGGTGCCATCACGTTCGCCAATACTGGAATTGCCATGTTGGAGCCTTCCTTGCCCATCTGGATGATGGATCGGATGGGATCAGGCAAATGGGAGCAAGGAGTGGCGTTCCTACCTGCCAGCATATCCTACCTCATCGGAACCAACCTTTTCGGACCTCTCGGCCACAAAATGGGAAGGTAAACCCAAATATGGTGGAAATCACTAGTTCATATTACGTCCAGTTCTTCCAACTATGGAAGATATGAACAAAATCTAAGTGTTGAAGCACTTCTACATTTAAAGGCAGCTTCTAGGATCTAGAAACGCCCTTTTTTATTCATCTTTAATTCGAATTTTGCGTGCCTCTCCGTCGAAAACTCAATATTTCTATGTGTTAGCCAGAAAAACGCTGAAAATGTGGACACAAGTCGATCCGACTATGGCGAGATGAGGTATGACTTGAATTGAAGGTATAGCGATGGGGATTGAACGATAATAGCATGAAAGACGTATTTGATATGATCCTAGAGAACTAATTGCCTACCGACCAATAACCTTGACAGGAATGTGATGCCCTGTGGAAATCTTGTCTTCCCAGCAATAAACCAACTAAATACGTTTGTTGGTTGATTATAGGATTGAAGTAATCATTCAAAACTGCATCGGTAGATCTAACAGACTTGCTAAATTAGTTGAACTTTTAGGCAAGCTTTTGAAAATAGCACTTGAATATTGAAACTTGATATGTCGAGAAGTTTGATTCAAACTGGACGACCCTTTAGGTTTAATATCAGGGCAGAACTAGTGAATCAAGCAACTAACTTGATTTCTTGTTCAAGTGGTTACAATAACAATTATAATAATATAACATAAGATAGCGGACAGCATGACTGGCGCGCGCCTTGAGACTCATCCACTAACTCAACACACAAATACTAAAATGTTCACCCTTAATTACTTCATTGGGACAAAACGGAACATATTAAGTATTTGCGTATTCATTTCGTTTTTTTTTACTGTTGGTAAGACTATTTTTTCAGCAGTGATTTTAGGAGTTAAGGGGAGTAGTCCGGATAAAATCACTCGCGATGAGATTGTGGATAACCATTTTAATAAAAACAGAGTTGAGTAGAACGTTGTCTATTTCCACGAAAATAATGAGTTACAAGTTAAATCGATTTCGACAGTTAGATAATCATCAGTAACAAACAATAACTTTACACACAAACAATAAGTTATTGTTTGTTACTGATGATGACCTAACCGTCGAAATCGATTTAACTTGTAACTCATTATTTTCGTGGAAATAGACAACGTCAACTCCGTTTTTAGGACGTCCCACAGGAAGACTTGGGCGTCCTTATGCGATCGATCTGGGGTAAAGTTGGACAAAACTGAACAGAAAAAAGAAATAACCACACAGTATTCCGTTTTAGACCATTCTAAATCCAAATCCGCGAAAAAAAACCATAGGTGTATGTCTGTTTGTGTGTGACAAAATTTTGTGTCGTCTGCCCAGGCCTTAGTATTCAACCGATTTTCGAGATTCTTTTTTTGTTCGACGCGGAAAACTATTATTCCTTATTCTCATTATACCTCCGGATTTTCATGAATTATTCTCTGTACCACCATGGAACTAATAGTGGTGCCACCATGGTGCCAGGACACCATAAACCGCATACCTATTACGTGGTTTTTGCTTCCGAGTCTACCAAGGTAGCGGAAGCTTTGTTTTCACTTTTCAAGGACGAAAAAAAAGTTCTCCAAAATCAAAATTTCCACTCGCGTTTTGCGTTTTAGACCTTTCTGAACAATTTTGGTTCCGTGTCTGTCTGTCTGTCTGTGTGTCTGTCTGTCTGTCTGTTTTGGTTTATTATTTTCAATAATGAACCTTTGGAATCGACCAAGAAAAAAAAATTTAACACCCCCTCAAAATTTGATGGTTTACGTTTCAAGGTACGTAGAATCCAAAAATCGAATAAAAATTTTGCCGTCCGTCCGCCGTACGCCGTCCGCGGCACTTTTGCCACTTAGCATTGACCGATTTTGATGAAATTTGGTATGTAGGCTCCATTTGGGGTCTAGTTGTGCCCCGAAGCTTTTGGTTGATGTAGGTCACTCCTAAGGGTTCCAAAATCAATTTTGAAATTTTGAAAACGCCCTAACTCAAAAAGTTTCGATATAAAGGTATTGTTTTTCCTTCAAATTAAGATTCTATAGAATTTTTAGAATTTTTTGAGACCAGGCGGAGCTCTGTAGGACAAACCGTTCGCTCCCCACGAAAATTTAAGGGTTTATATTGAAATATGTATATATATATAAATCAAAACACGAGTGTGAATCGCAAAAGAGGCCTAATCTCCGTTAAAATTAGAGCTGACCGAAATGCGATCGATGGTTGGTGATTTTTATTTTTTTTTTATTTTTTATTTTTTTTTTTTGTTTGTTTTTTTCCTCATATTGGATGGTTGGTGATTTTGTAGACGAGTGATCTATATAAAAATAATAAACCGTTGTGTAATAATTTGCAGCGTTTTACTATGGGAGCAGTCCGCTTTTAGCGTTCCGCGGGGTCGCCTTCCTTTCGTTTTTTATGACGTCCCACAGTAAAACTTGGGCGTCCTTATGCGATCGATCTGGGGTGAAGGAGGACAACACTCAACAGAAAAAAGAAATAACCACACAGTATTCCGTTTTAGACCATTCTAAATCCAAATCCGCGAAAAAAAACCATAGGTGTATGTCTGTTTGTGTGTGTGTGTGTGTGTGTGTGACAAAATTTTGTGTCGTCTGCCCAGGTCTTAGTATTCAACCGATTTTCGAGATTCTTTTTTTGTTCGACGCGGAAAACTATTATTCCTTATTCTCATTATACCTCCGGATTTTCATGAATTATTCTCTGTACCACCATGGAACTAATAGTGGTGCCACCATGGTGCCAGGACACCATAAACCGCATACCTATTACGTGGTTTTTTTTCTTTGTTTTTGTGTTTCACCTTGAATACGGATGTGAACTTCGACGGACTGTTTACTAAAATTAATATACGAAAGTTCAGCTTTTACGAAGTATTAAATATTTCGTAAAGCGGATACTTCTTAAGCGGAAATTTTCCGCTTTGGTGCGAGAATGACACCATAGGTGGTGTTGGTGGGGGGTGAACTCGCCGCTAGAGATGTTATGGTGGATAATGGTGTGGGAGGGGGGG